>JAOTQR010143537.1:0-20201 GCA_025774065.1 Solanum ossicruentum
ATCACATCATACATGATAAAAACAAAAATCTGAATATATATATATATATATGTATATATATAGATAGATAGATACATTGATGTACATAGAAATATACATAGTCATACATCATAATTTAGGTCCTCTTCTTTGACAAATCAACTCAAAATTTTGAATAATTGATCATGATCTGCAAAGAGATGAGAAAAATCCTTTTGATATAGGGATTATAGAGAGAGTTTAGAAGGAAAAAGTAAGCCCAAAAAGAAGTTGATTTAATGTGCCTTTAATTAGGATATACATATACAATTGAAAATTTGCTATTTAAATTTTTTAAAAAAAGTTGTATGATTAACAAAATTATCAAAATCATGTGAACATCTTTATTTTTCTTCTTTACTTTGAAGAACCACAAAAGATTCTTATTTTGCAACTTTTTTTTTTCTTAAACAAAATGGTAAGTACTAAATGGATTAAATCATATTTATGAATATTTATGTATATTGAAGTGGGATCTAGAAAATTTTAGTCATCTTACTAGCTATTTTTAATTTTTCCTGCTCTTACATCGGATCTATAATTGCTGCTATTGGTCTGAGTTAGTAGGACTTGAGCAGATGATTTCTCTCTCTAGATTTGCGCTCTCTCTCTAGATTCAAGTTCCAATGACACCAATTTTTTCAAGTGATGTCACTTGAATTCCAGTGACGTCATTTGACTTTTGGCGACGTCACTTGACTTCCGGCGCCGTCACTTGACTTCCGGCACCGTCAGTTTTCTTGGAGCCAAAGTTTTTTATTTTTTATCGTTGTTCTCCTCGATTTTTTGGCGATCAAATTCGACGAGATCTGTGGAATTTTCAGCTGGCCTTCTCCTTCTTGTTACTTTCTCTTTTAGAATAGATCCGGCATCGTCCTTCTTTCTTCATCCTTTTTCTTTTCCGGCAAGTTCCGGCTATATCTACTATGTTCAGTCAGTTTCCGACATCAGATTCCAGTGTATTTGCAGTTAGTTTCCGGTGTAACTTTGCCGTTAGTTTCCAAAGTTGAGTTAGTCAAATTTCAATTCCAACAAGCTAGAAGCAGATTGCGGTGAAGTTTTTCGATAACGCGCTCAACAGTTGATTTTTCGGTCAGATTACTCAGGTGATATTCTCCATTTTCTCCTTTCTTTCTTGTTTAATTTCTGTCGTCTTGCTTGCCGGTTCTTTTTATTATATCTACTGCCCATTGATATCTACTGATTATTGATTCTTGTCTGTTCAAGTTGCTATGTATTAATTCTTGTCTGTTTAAGTTGCTAAGTATTGATTCTTATCTGTTCAAGTTATTGATTATTGATTCTTGCTTAATATCTTGTGCTTATTACTTTTGTTGAGATTTATAGGTTTTAGGATCCATTCAAATTACTGACTATTGATTTTTGCTTAATATTTTCTGCTTATTGTTGTTGTTGGGAATTATAGGATTTTAAATTCTTTATCATATATAGTTTGTTGAATAAATAGTTCTTAGTGGCGTTGGGGTCTAATGGTGGATTAGGATTATATCGTCAGTTGGAGTCGAAGGCTAAGGGTAGTAGCCGTAAGAGAGGAACGGGCCTACTTAGGTTAAGAATAGGGTCATGAAACATAGGATCACTTATGGGGAAGTCCATAGAGTTAGTAAAGAGCCTTAGGAAGAGACAAATTAATATAACATGTGTTCAAGAGACCAGATGGGTAGGTATTAAGGCGTGCGACGTAGATGAGTTTAAATTATGGTACTCAAGTGGTTCAAGGGATAGGAACAGAGTAGGTATATTAGTAGATGAAAACCTTAGGAAGTATGTCATGTAGGCCTGGAGGACAAATGATAGGATGATGGCTATTAAACTAGTGGTCTGTAGGCATATTGTAAATATCATTAGTGCCTATGCACCCCAAGTAGGCTTAGATGATGAAGTTAAAAAGCTCTTTTGGGAAGATTTGGATGAGGTTGTGAGGGCTATATCGGCCATAGAAAAGATTTTCATTGGGGGAGACTTTAATGGGTATATTGGTGCTACTTCTAGTGGTTTTGACAGTGTCCATGAAGACTTTGATTTTGGGGAGAGGAATGAAGGAGGGACGTCTCTCTTGGACTTTGCTAAAGTCTTCGAGTTGTTTATTGCTAACTCATGTTTCTCGAAGAGAGAAAACCACTTAGTTACGTTTCGTAGTACGATAGCTAAGACCCAAATTGACTACTTACTCCTTCGAAAAGGTGATAGAAGCCTTTGAAAGAATTGCAAGGTAATTTCTAGTGAAAATATTTCCACTCAACATAGGCTTCTAGTAATAGGCTTGGAAATTAAGAGGGGTAAGAGGAAGAAGGTTACTTATGCCCAACCGAGGATTAGATGGGGAGGCCTGACTTCTGCTCTTTCTCGGGAGATGGAGGAAAAGTTAAGTAATTTAGGGCTTGGAATGGTAGCGGAGAGGTGAACACTATGTAGGATACCACGGCTGGTTACATTGAGAGGGTGGCCACTAAGGTGCTAGGGATTTCAAGAGGGGCCTTTGGTGGGCAACAAGGAGATTGGTGGTGGAGTGGAGAAGTTAAAGACAAAGTAAAAGCCAAGAATATTGCTTACACGAAGTGATTGGAATGTCAAAATGAGGAGGAAAAAGTAAGGGCTTAAGGATATTTAAAAAGCGGCAAAAACATCAAAGATGGCAGTGACGAGTGTTAAGACAATATTTGAGAGGTTATATGTTGAGTTAGGAAAAAAAAGGTGGGGACAAGAGATTATATAGACTCGCGAAGGTCAGAGAGAGAAAAGCTCGTGACTTAGACCAAGTGAAGTGCATCAAGGATGAGAAGGGTGAGGTGTTGGTGGATGAGAATTCCATTAACATAAGGTGGCAAGCGTTCTTTCATAAACTCTTAAATGAAAAAGGGGATAGAGATATTGAGTTGGGCGATTTGACGCACTCTAAGAGTTATTGAGATTTTGGTTATTGTAGGTGTTTTAGAGTTGAGGAAGTTAGAAGTGTTGTTAATATGGTGAACAGAGAGAGAACAATCAGACCCGATGAAATTTCAATGGATTTCTGGAATAGTGCGGTCAAGAAAGGTATTGACTAGTTGACTAGGCTGTTTAATGTTATTATGAAGATTGCTAAGATGTCCGATGAAGGAAAGAGGAATACAATAGTTTAATTGTACAATAACAAGGGTGATATTCAATATTGTAACAATTATAGGGGTATCAAGTTGTTAAGCCACACTATGAAGATTTAGAAGAGAGTGGTGGAGATGAGGGTGAGGAAAATAGTATCTATTTCTGAGAACCAGTTCTGATTTATGCCGGGACAATCAACTATTGAAGCAATCCATCTTGTTCGGAGATTAGTAGAGAAATATAGGGAGAGAAGGAAGGACCTTCATATGGTGTTTATTGACTTGGAAAAGGCCTACACAAAGTGCCGAGGGATCTTTTATGGAGATGCCTAGAGGTGAAAGGTGTTCCAATATTGTTTATTAGGGTTATAAAGGATATGTATGACAGAGCCAGAACTCAGGTAAGAACGGTGAGAGGAGACTCAGAGTACTTTCTTGTTGAGATGAGACTCCATAAGGATATGTGTTGAGCCATTTTCCTTTTTTGCTTTGATAATTGATGAGCTGACACGGTCTATCCAGCAGGGGGTGCCATGGTATATGCTATTTGCAGACGACATACTGTTGATTGGTGAGACTCGAGCCAAAGTTGATGATAGATTAGAGGTTTGGAGGGATACTTTAGAATCTAAAGCGTTCAAATTGAGTAGAACCAAAATAGAATACTTGGAGTGTAAATTCAGTGTGGCTAAAGATGTAGCAGACATTGAAGTGAAGCTTGCCACTGAACTTATTCCTAAGAGAGTAAGCTTTAAGTATCTTGGATCCATCATCTAGAGTAGGTGGTGATATTAACGATGATGTTACACACTGTATTGGGGCAGCATGGACAAAATAGAGGCTTGCCTTAGGAGTATTGTGTGATAAAAAATACCATCTAAGCTTAAAGGCAAGTTTTACAGAATGGTGATTAGACCATCTTTGTTATATGGAATAGAGTGTTGGCCAATTAAAAACTCACATGTTCAGAAGATATAGGTTGCGGAGATGAAGATGTTGAGATGGATATATGGATATATCAGGAGTGATAAGATTAGGAATGAGGTCATCCGGGAGAGGGTAGAGGTGGTCTTTATGGCTGACAAGATGAAGGAAGCGAGACTGCGCTGGTTTGGATATGCACAGAGAAGAAGTATCGAGGCTCCTATTAAGAGGTGCATGACGTTAGATTTAGAGGATACACGGAGGCGTAGAGGTAGACAGAAGAAGTATTAGGAGGGGGGGAGGTGATCAGACAATATATGACTAAATTTCATCTCACCAAGGATATGACCTTAGATAGAAAAGAGTGGAGGGAGTAAAAGGCTAATAGGTTAGTAGGGGTAGGCCATTTAAGGATTTTGTGATATAGTAGGTTAGTAGGAGTAGTGGTGTCTTCACATCGTATGTTGACATTTTTAGTCTTATATTTGTTTACTTTTAGCGTATTTATATTGCATGTATATCTAGTATTATCATTTTCCCTCTTGATATGTTAATTTTAGCGTATTTTCATTTTTATCATGTGTTTTTCCTTTATTAGTCACTCTTTCTGTTCTCTTTCTTTTCCTTTCCTTTTCCCATATCTAGTATATTCTGCTTATGAATTTTGAGACGAGGGTTCCTAGGAAATAACCACTCTACCTCTATAAGGTAATGGTAAGGTCTGTGTACATTTTACCCTCTCTAGACCCCACTTGTGAAACTCAACTGGATATATTGTTGTTGTTGTTGAATATTTATGTAAGGTCGAAACAATTCCAACGTCCCCATAGAGGCTGACAAGCTAGGTCAACGCAAATTGGCAACATTTGTCTTTTTTTTGTGATGTGATGGATAAAATAGCTCAATAGTTTTTGGACTAACAAGAATCATACGCCGATATTCTTCCGATGAATGCAAAAATCAATGATGATGCTAGAGAGAAGGTCCAAGAACTACTGAGCCATTTTATCCATCGCATTACAAAAAAAACTGATAAATATTGCCAATTGGAGCAACAAAAGGTTGTGCTAGCTGACCATCTTATTTGGGTCATGAATCAATTTTGGATGGCTAAATATGTTCACCTTCTAGACCGATAACTCGAAAGGCATCATCATGATCGGGATGCAACGGGGAAGAATAATGGGTTGCCCAATTATCAGGAGTTATCTATAATGTCACCCACTGCATCGCCCCCAATTTGACCAGTTAAGGTTGAACCCATCCTAGGTTATCCATACCCTTATTTCCCACCAAATGTCCTATTTTATGATCTTACTGCAGATGTTCTACTAACTTCCAGGTGTCGGGTCATATGTCATGTTGCTTTACAAGAATGACCTAGAAATTATTAGACCACTTATTTGAGTCGTATTCGTGATCTGTCAGGTCAACTATTTTGACTCAATGCTATATGTGTTGGTCATTTCAAAATGCAACCAATTGGATCATGACTCAACTCGTTAACGCTTTTTAAACATGTAACTAAATTTACAAAAACGTAGAGATTGAGGCGAAAGATGATGGTCCTGCTGACTCATCTTCTTAAGAGAAAACTCGTTAAAGCTTATTACGTTTTTTTTAAATGTCAAATATTTCTCTCAAAACTTATAGCCCAATGTATAATAAAACTTAAATCAAAACTTCACCCAAAAATAACTTATTAAAAATGTTTAAAAATTCATGGCCTAATACTAGCTACAATTGATAAATATAGGAAGGATGCCTATTTAGTCCTTTTCTCTTTTTTTTTCAAACAGAATTTATGAATATTTAAATTGTAATGCTTTTACTAAGGGTTAAGTTATCGATAGACAATTAAACTTGCCGCATTTTTCATTTAAACACCTCAACTAAGACTAGTTTCTATTGAACACCTAAAATATTCAAAACATATACCTATTAAGCACAAAATATTGATTTGGCAAAAATGTAAAGTATGTGTAATTCATTCGCGCTAACGTGGCAAATTAAAAGATGATATTTAGCATATAAATTTAAAAAATAAAATAATAAATTATAAAAAGATAAAAAAAAGGAAATGATCTATTTTTTATTCCATTGCCTATATATGAACAAAAAAAGGTAATGGAATAAAAAATAGATCATTTCCTTTTCTAACTTTTTATAATTTATTATTTTATTTTTTTAATTTATATGCTAAATGTCATCTTTTAATTTGTCACTTTGTCATGTTAGCGCGAGTTAATTTCATACACTTTACATTTTTTGCCAAATCAACATTTTGTGCTTAATAGGTACATGTTTTTTAATAGTTTAGATGTTCAATAAAAACTAGTTTTAGTTAAAGTGTGTAAGTGAAAAATGCGGATAAGTTTAAGTGTCTATCGATAACTTGAGTAAATAGAAATTTTCATGGGATATAGTTCTCCCTAAAATTTAGGCTATAATATTTATTTGCTGTAGATAATCTAATTCTTATTCATTCATAGAGCATTATATTTTTGCTTTTGCATTCTCAAGCCTTCGGTCCATAATTTTGAAGCATAAACAACAATAACATACCCAGTAATATCCCACAAGTGGGGTCTGGGGAGGGTAGATCGTACGCATACCTTACCGCCACCTCATAGAAGTAGTGAGGCTGTTTCCTAAAACCCTCAACTCAAAACCCAGAAGCATAATAATATTAAATTCAACAAACTCAAATCTTCATGTTGATTTCTTCAAAGTAAAAAACTATCTAACGAATCTTGTTTAAGGTACATTCATAGAACATGAACACAACATGATCTTTTAAGGGTCGTTTGAAAATAAAAATATATATAAAAAAAAGATCAAAGTAAAAAAATAATATTAATTTTTTTAACAGAAATAACTATTCAAGGGTTAATAGATTTTCATAGATATAAATATATGAATTACTATACAACAACAATAACATACTCGTAGAATCTCACAAGTGGAGTCCGTGGATGATAGAATGTATGCAGACCTTATCACTATCTCACAAAGTAGAGATGTTGTTTTCTGATAACCCTCCTCTCAAAAATATATTAATTATTATATGTAATTTTATTTTAACTTACTATTTCATTGTTTTTTTTAATGTATTTAAAGTTTGTTTTTATTGTATACTAGTATGTATATTCAATTTCAAGACACTAAACATGGTAGAATCTGTTTTTAAATTCATCAAATCACTTTAAGAAAAGACATAAAGTACCACAACAATTTGTATCAAATTTTCAAAAATACACTTTAATTATATGAGTGTTCTATTAGCCTCCTAAACAATTATGAACTAACATAATTACATCATTTTTTAACCAATCCAATTTTTTACAAAGCATATCACACATTCACTCAATTCGCGACACATGTTAATTTATTTTAAATTGTAATTTTTTTATTTTAAATTTTTTTTATTTTTTTCCTTTTATTTTTTCTCTCTTACTTTTTAACTTATTTCACCTTATCTCCCACTCCACCCTACCCCTCTCTTTCTTTCTTCTTTTCTTCACCTCCCACCCTCACCCATGGTCCTTAGAACTAAGCCACTATGACACCCTATTTTCTTTCTTTTTTTTCTTCTTTCCGTCAGGCACTTTCTTTTATTTCAAAACTTTATTGAGTTATCGATGATAAAATCAATTATTTTTAAACAAATTCAAAATTCTGAGAGTATCATCAATCAATTTGTTTTCTTGTTATATAACTTCAAAATTAGAAAGAAATTAATGAATTCCTCAAACATTAAAGAAGTTTAGTTGAAATTCGAATTAAAAAGTTAAATGATACAACTTAATCATCTGAAAATCTAATGGGTCAATTCAACTTGTTGAAATGTACAAAAATACTTATAAATTTTAAAATTGAAGAGAGTTAAATTAATAGTAGTAAAAGAAGAAGGATAAAAATGATAATATTGAAAGTGAAGAATTTTAATGGAGATAGCAATTAACTTTTGAAGAAGAAAGCAGAAAAAAATGAAAAATAATAAAGAAAAAAAGTTAAAGTAATAAGTAAAACAAGAAAACATATTTTATAATAAAATACTTATAAAAATAAAACTATATTCATTATTTAAGGTTTCTTGCTCTCTCTCTAAGAGAGTGCATACACTCTCCATGTCAGATGCGTAAAAAATGATATAATCACAACAGCTTAAAATTGTTTGGGAGGGGGAGGGAGGGGCGGAGGGGGGCGTTAATAGGACTCGCACATAGTTAAGGTGTTTTTTTGAAAATTTGAGATAATTTGAGGTGTGACTTTATGTCTTTTCTCAATCACTTTCATTAAACTCGTATACTAAACATGAATTACTATCTAAAAATTATTCATTCAATACTTAATTGACTAAAATTTTATCTATTTAATAAAAATTGAGCTACAATATACTTTATTGTTCAATTTTCTCCATTATTATTTTTCATATTTGATGTAAGTATTTACAAAATCAATGCTACTAAAATTCATTGATAAATATGTTGTATGTTGATTTAAGTGTTACTCGAAGAATGTATTATATATAAAATAAGCATATTGAAAATCACAAGTACAATAAGTACATATATAATGATTATATTTATTATTATAGCGTGTATATATACATCAAAAACTTTTATAGTTTCAATATGGAATACATGCATTTGTCCCTTTATTCATGTATTCATGTATCAAAATATCACATATAGATACAAATCAACAATTTATCATTCAAACATGTGTTAATTTTTTGAAGGTTGATATATGAATACAACTAGATCATATAAAGTGAATAGAGATTGATACACATTAAAGTATACAAGTACACAATTGTATCAAAAAATTCTCGAAAATAAGTGAATACAAATATACTGTTAGACCATACAATACCTCTTTTTTTGCCTTCTCTAATTCTTTTTGAACATTTTTTCCATTGCTAGACAAATATATAACTAAACATTTGCTATTTAAAGAAAAAATTGCATGATCAACAAGATTATCCAATCATGTGAACATATCTCTCTATATATTTTTTTGCTTTGAAGAACCATAAAAGATTCTTATTTTCTATAGTTACGCTTTGTTTTGTAATTTTCGTTGCAACTTTTTTGTTGGTATTCTTGAGTTCTATTTTTCACCCTTTCTCTTTGACAAAAGAAAAAAAAATCTCTTAAACAAAATGATAAGTACTAAATTTTTGGTTTAAATCATATTTATGAATATTTATTTAGGTCGAAGCAATTTCGATATCCCCAAAGAGGCTAATGAGCTAGCTTAATGCCTAGAGGAATTGTAGCTACTTTTGACTAGTGTGATAAGAATCATGCACGATGTTCTTCTAATGAACACAAAAATCAATGATGATGCTACAGAGAAGGTCCAAGAACTACTGAATCATTTTATCCATCGCATCACAAAATTAAAAAACTAAGTCAATTGAAGCAATGAAAGGTTGTATAAACTGACCATCTTATTTGGGCCATGAACCAATTTGAGATGACTAACTATGATCACCTTCTAGACCAATAACTCGAAAGGTATCATCATGACAAAGATGTAATGGGAAAAAATAATGGGTCACCCAATTATCAGGAGTTACCTATTATGCCACCTGCTACATCACCCCTAATTTGGCCCCTCAATGCTAAACTCATCCCGGAATATCCATACTCGTATTTCCCACCAAATGTCCTATTTTATAATCCTGCTATAGCTGCCCTACTAACTTCCAGGTAAAAATGTTGGGTCACATGTCATGTTGTTTTACAAGGATGACCTAGAAATTACTGGACCACTCATTTGAATTGTATTTGTGATCCATCAGGTCAACTATTTTGATTCAATACTATATGTGTGAGTCATTTCAAAATGCAACCAAATGGATCATGACTCAACTCATTAACGCTTATTAAATATGTAACTAAATTTAGAAAAACATAGAGATAGAGACGAAAGATGATGGTTCTGCTGACTCATCTTCTTAAGAGAAAACTCGTTAAGGCTTATTACATTTTTTTAAGTCAAATATTTCTCTCAGAACTTATAGCCAAACATAGAATAAAACTTGAATCAAAACTTCACCCAAAAATAACTTATTAAAAATGTTAAAAAATTCATGATCCAATGTTAGCTAGAATTGATAAATATAAGAAGGGTGCCTCTTTAGTCCTTTTCTTTCTTGCCAATTTGTTCGTGAAAGCTCGTAAGTACAATAAGAAGCCTCGATGGATTCTACCCGAGAATTAGAAAAGGTTAGTTGAACATTGAGCGAGGGATACGAGGTTCAAGCAGATAATCGAGATTGATAAAAAAGCTAGATCATCTACCAAGGACGGTTCTCTACAAGTTTACTTCTTTAGCTTACAAGAAGCTAAATCTTCTTTATCACTGAAATTACTTTTGCACTTATACATAAGAGGAGAGGAAGGGCATTCTTTAACTAAAGGAAAATTCTTTTTGACATAATCACCTCAAAAGGTCTTTCGCTTCCTCGGTAAATATCTAGGTAGAAGATATGATTCTTGGAACTATTTCATGTTATATGATTAGTAAAATACTGAGTATGGAGAATTATATTGTTTTATGGTTCTCAAATTTGTTTGGAAGTTTTCATCTTGTAAAATGCCTAGGGAATTCTTTGACTGGACTGGATCAAAACTCAGTTTTGTAAGTTGAATGTCTTTAATATATGTTGGGAATGATTAAATCATTGTTCATTATATTCAGATTTATGGTTGTGCTTCTCCAAACTATATGGCACAACAAGTTGACATCAATGGGAGAATGCGAGTTATCCTTATTGATTGGTTAATTGAGGTATAGTAAATGTTCTCTCTACTAAGTTAATAAATTTGTTCAAAAATATCTTAATGAATACTTAGCTTATTATGATAAACAAGTACATCACAAGTTTGAGCTCAGAGATGAAATGTTGTTTTTGCCTGTTAACTTGATAGATCGATTCGTGGAGAGGTAAGGTATTGTTAGAAAAAAGCTCTAGCTTGTTGGTTTAGTTGCAATGCTATTAGCATGCAAGTATGTGGAAGTTCATGCTCCACTGATGGAGGATCTAGTGGTGATTTCGACAAAGCCTGTACAAGGAAGGAGATTCTTGAAATGTATTATTTTAAGAATCTCCTTCCTTGTATAGTCTTTTTCAGAAATCACCACTAGATCCTCCATCAGTAGAGCATGAACTTCCACATACCTGCATATAAATAGCATTGCAATCAAACCAACAAGCTGGAGCTTCTTTCTAATAATACCTTGCTTCTCCAAGAATCGGTCTATCAAGTTAACAGTCAAGAACAACGTCTCATTCCTGAGGTCAAACTTGTGATGTACCTATTTATCTGAATAAGCTAAGTATTCATTGAGATATTTTTGAACAAATTTATTAGCTTAGCAGAGAGAACATTTATTACACCTCAATTAGCCAATCAACAATGATAGCTTGCATTCTCTCATTGATGTCAACCTATTGTGACATATAGTTTGGAGAAGCACAATCATAAACCTGAATATAATGAACAATGATTTAATCATTCCCAACATATATTAAAAATATTCAACTAATAAAATTGAGTTATGATCCAATCCAGTCAAAGAATTCCCTAGGTATTTTATAAGATGGAAACTACCAAGCAAGTTTGAAAACCATAAAACAATATGATTTCTCCCATAATCAGTATTTTACTAATCATATAACATGAAATTGTTATGCCAATTAAAAAAACTTCTTTAGTTAAAGAACGTCCTTCCTCTCTTCTTATATGTAAGTAAAAACGTAATTTCAGTGATACGGAAGATTTACTTTTCTGTAAGCTAAAGAAGTAAACTTGTAGAGAACCGCCCTTGGTAGATGATCTAGCTTTTTTTATCAATATTGATCATCTATTTGAACCTTGTATCCCTCGCTCAATGTTCAACTACCTTTTCCCACTCCTCAGATAGAATTCACGGAGACTTCTTATTATAATTACAAGCTTTTACGAATAAATTGGCAAGTAGATGCCGATCTTTTTTTCATGACAGGTTACCTTTCACAGAATCTTTATTCTCTCAATTCTTCATATGGTTCTGAGTATCTCTTAGAAGCTTTACTTAATAAGATGAAGTAGTACAAAGTTAGAGGGATAATAGACATAGTCCTTAACCATCATGTTGAGACTACCCAAGGGCATGGTGGAATATACAACCGCTATGATGGAATTTTGGGATGAGCATATTGTTACATCTTGCATTGGTCGATGGGTAAGGATTCTGTAATTAAAATTTTGCTGCAAAGATATGTAGCTATAGATATTTATTTACCCTTTCATCTGCATCTACTTGATCTTAGAATTAATGAATACAATTTTCTCTAATATATGATGTTTATTTTTTATGTACTCATTTATTTTAGCTAGAGTAGATAGATGTGGACTCCTATCCTGAAAAAGATCAAGAGCAGTGATGCTAACATTAGCTAAAGAATGAATTATATCTAAACATTTTAAGTTTAAGTTAGTGCATTACCTTACTAAGACTTATGATCCCTCCAGTAAGCTTCAAAACTGTAAATTAGATAAATCTTTCAAATTTTTCTATATAATAGTTGTTCGGTGGTAAAAATAGATTTATTTATTTCTCTACTTTTCAATTATACTCCTTAATGTGTATGTAAAGTATGGTTTGACTCCACAACTACTTCTATTATCATATGTTATTGACTCTTACCATCTATAACCATTAGAATGTCAGTATTAATGATCTAGTGACACACTTGCCTTTCAAATAGATATAAATAGTTAGCATTATATATAACCATTGATGCAATAACTATGAATGTTTTTTTTTAAAAAAAGGTTCAAACTGCTATTTGTAAGTCAATACAAGAAAAGAAAACGAAGGCAAAAGAAAAAGACGACAAAACTTGATAACGAGCATTGTTAAATTGAATATTTGTCTCATAATCTTAATAAATAATGCAACCTATAGTACAACATGTCTAGCAAAGAGAAACTACACAGCAGAAATCAAGCATCACCAATTTTTCTTTGTCAAAGGGCTGCTATAAAACTGATTTTTTAGTCCAACGTTCTGGTGTAAAAAGTATTAAAAAACGAACAGAAATTAACTTACAGATAAAGGAGTTTCGAACAGCCCTTGCGAACTCCGTCAGTGAAACTTTTGCTGCTGCAAACTCGTCGTCGTCGATCGAGGAGCTGCGGAGTTTGTCGCCATTGAAGGTGACTTAGGGCTTTTTAGGAAAAATAAGAGAACGACAATGCAGGACTTTTTTCTTAATGAAAAATATTTGTTTCTTTTAAAACTTAGGGTTTTAAAGAAAGTCTTTTTTTTTTTCTTTTAATGAGTATATTATTTTAATGAGATCTTGTGAGATTTTTTTATTTATTTTTAATATAATAATATTTTAAAAAAAATTTATAGAGACCTCATGAGGTCGCTAATTTTTTTTAAAAAATGAATACCAATCTCATAAAATTGATATTATTATTTGTGATTTTTTTTTAATTTAATCGATCTCATGAGGTCTCTTTTTTTAAAAAAAAAATTAATAATAGCCAATGAAATAGAGACCTCATTAGGTCTCTTTTTAGCATCCTATTTTTTAGGTCTCTTTTAACAGTTATTTTAGTGGTAGTACTCTTTGACTTGACTTGGTATGATATTTAAAAAAATGAATACTTCTAAAACTTGTGGTCTAAAATCATTTTTAAATATTTGTGTAACTGAGAATTATTTCATTAAGGTTAGAAAAATAATTTTAAAAGTAAATTGTTTTCAATTAGAGTAATGTAACATTTTTTTTGACAGATCAAAAAGAAAAAAGTGTCACATAAAATGAGTTGAGGGAGTAAAACATTAGTTTAGGTCTACAACTCATACATGCATCAAAGTATACTTGTGTTTGGGTTTTAAAAAATGTTGGAAACAAATACATTTTCTTTTCAAAAAATTCTTTTTTAAACTAATCACTATTTCAATTTTTGTCACAACATGAAATCTCCTCTCTAATTTTTTTTTTAAAAAAGAATAAAATGATTTTTTTCCTTTTTCTTGGAACAGAGTGAAAAGAAATAGCCCCTGCATCTCAATTTTAACAATCAAACACCATTTTGAAAATGCATTTTAGGGTAAAAGTTGTATGCAAATTAAACACAACATCTAATTTCACGAGATAAGAAAGGGGATCAACTTGAAAGAAAATATATAAGAAAGGGGATCAACTTGAAAGAAAATAATTTTATTAATTATTTTAGTATCTCATTCAATAAAAAGGATCCATGTGGAAAGGATTGAGTTTCTACGGCGCAGATTTTGAAAATAATAAATTATATATATATCATGTTAAATTTGATAATATCTCACTCTAGGGTATGTTTCATACCGAGAAAAATTTATTCTTTTTCAAAAAATAAGTAATGTTCTTATTTGTTTTTTAAGTTTTGATAAGTAAGCATAAGGTAGTGCAAAATTGATTGTTGGGTGGTTGGCGAGGTGATGTTGAAGGTGGGAGGATACAATTTGTGTAGAATATCATTTTGAGATAATTAAAGTATATAATTGTTCGGACAAAATATTCATCAAGAAAATAGTCATTTGCAATTGTTGACACCCAATTTTATTCGATATTTTCATAAATAATTCGTCAAATTTTGAACAATTTTGAGATAATTATTTTGAAAAAAATATGCATTTTTCGATCATTTTTTTTAAAAAAAAAAGAAATTTAGATGGACTTTTTTTAAAAAAAAAAGAAATTTAGACGGGCGCGTGTGACCCACGCGCCGATTTATATCCTCTTCACCCTTCCCTGCCTTCTCCATTTTCTTCCCCATCCAACCCTAGCCGCTCCATCCCCGACCAAATTCCCCCAAAACCCCGACATATCTCTCCTCCCAACCTTCTTCTCCCCCCATTTCGCCATCGTTCCCAGAAACCCCAACGCATGCGCCGTTCCCTCTATTCTCTCTAGCAACCCGCGCCCGTCCTCTTTAATCAACCTTTATTCCGCATTTAATGGATAAAAGGTTAGAGCAATGATTCTTTTGATGGGAATTTTGAAATCCATAGTGGAATCCAGCTTGTTGGACCAATTGTTTGGGGCTATATAGTCGCGTCTCCTTCTTTGTTGGAGGAGGAGGAATTCGAATCGGGAGAAACCGGGGGAAATCCGAAGAAAAACATCAATCAAGCTTATTTTTTGATAAATCAATCTTATTCTACAACTCCGAAACAATTCGCACATTTTCAAGTCGAACTTTTGAGAAACGGATTTGGCTTTCAAAAGTTTGAAGTTGAGGACTATTGGTCGAGAACGGTATAGACAAGACTTTTGGTGGTGAAGAAACTTCGTCGAACTCGTCGGCCAGTTCCTGCCCCGAAAAAGGTAATATACTAATCCCGCTTTTCATTTCAAGTCTCATATACCTCGCTGTGATGGGTTGATGCTGAATCTGTAGTTGTTATTAGGGTGTTTCTTGTTAATGTTTAATTTTGGTGGCGTCCTGTTAATTGCAGATCAGAAGTAGGTGTTTAAGCCGCTATGCGTTTACTAGAATGATAATGAATGTCTTCTCTGTTTCTGCTGATAAGTTACTGAGAATCAGTTTAGAATTGGAATGATTTTATTTCTTAAAGAATCTGGTATAAAATGTTGTGGGGTAAACTCTGGTACTCTATCGAAGCCTTGGATGTTTGATTGTTGTCATCGTTGTACAAATTTTTTAACTTTAATTTAATATGAAGTTACTATGCTGTTGTTGTAACAATGTTTATCTTGTGAGAGCTGAAGCTTGTTTTTTGGACTGAGGCCAGATTTTAAATCGTGAATGTCTCCTGTTTACCTTACTCTTTTGTTGAGTGCCATGAAAACTGATTTTCTTAGTTCACTTGTGCCAAAATTGACTCTTTCTGGCCTGCTGACCTGCTGGTGTCAATCTATTTCCTACAACTTAGAAGTCTGAATTCTGAATTTGAGATAAAAAATGAGTCTTTCCATTGATATCTTGATCTTACTCTTTCTCTGGGTGATGCTTTTGTTTCTTTTCTCTTTTTAGAATATCTTTGCTCACTTAACAGAATCCACTGTGTCAACCCTACGTTATAATGAGTAATATCTGTTTTACTTTTAATTTGTGCAAAATTACTTCTGTCTTGAAGACTGGCCCATAACCAACATCTCAACAAAAATGGCTTCTGTTTCGATGTCTGGTTCTTGACCTGCTTCTGTTCGAGGTCTGTTTTGAGCAGCTGGGTTTGTTCATGTTGGTTATGCATAATAAGTTGTTATTTGGATCAGTAAGGGAAAACTTGTTTGTCATGGACTTGTTTGAATTTAACTGTTGTGTTTTCAGACCATTACATCTGTTAAAATCTTAATATTATTGGTCATAATGTCTTGTTTCCAATCTCTGTTGCATGCCACGATATCCCTTCTCCATTACATGCCATTTAGATGCACTGCTGCAATGCTCAATTTCTCTCTCTGTTGCTGTGAAATGATTTTCTACTCACTATGTTGACATAATGAAGTTTTTCTGTTGCCGACCCTATCTCTATTACTGTTTAGAAATTACATCATCCCACTTTGAGTCTTGTTGAGTTTTTTTTTTTAAGAAAAAATATAACTTGTGATAGTGAGTTTTGGTCTAGAATTGCTTGTTGGTGTTGAGGTTTTAACCTGTCATAGCATGTTATTTGAGTTTTACTTTCCTATTTCTGAGTCACAGAGCATGTCTGCCTGATCTGAAGACTGTTTATTGGTCATGATACTTGGATTAGAAGGTCACTGATCTTGTCAACTGGAATTTGAGGGAATGGTCCCTTTTAGCTTTTTAAAAACATTAATGATCTCTCCTGGTTGTAATTGAAGTCTTCCCATTAAGAGTTCGTTTGGGGTATGGTGGTTTGCTGCTATGTTTTACTTAAAACTTGTCATACTCTTGCTATCATATCAATTCATAGATATCTAGGAACAGCTTGAAGATAGGAAACCCAAGTCCAGCGTATACATATTATACACTTGACATATATAATGAGCCTAGCCCAGGGAGCAACAGGCGAGGAATTTTGATGGGCTTGGCAGGCCCAAACTTAGAATTAGGACAGGATGAAGGAAGATCGGGCCTATCAAAACCCAATTTATTTTATCACTGTTCAATATCATTTACTGTGCTGTTTGTTGCTAACATTAATCTTTTGGTTTTAATTTGCTAGGATGATGCTTAGGGAATGGAAAACTAGAAGCAAAGCGGGGGATAAGGTTCTTAATAGGTTTAATGCCGAGCGCAGTGATGAGTATAAGAATTGGTTACAAGCAACTAGAATGATCAAGCTTAATCAGAATGTGCCTAGGCATTTCGAAACCAAAGAGCGAGAAAGAAGCCAAGAATGTCAGGATGCTAAAACTATAGAGCAGCTTAGACAGGAACTTGACAGGGTAAGGCGATGCATAGTCGACTTGGATGATCGCATGGAACAACAGGTTCGGGCTATAAGGGAAACCAGTCAAGCATCGGAGAAGGTACGGCTGGCAAGAGATTACTTGTGGGAAAATAGGTACTTCATATGGCATGAGGTCGAGACAGCTAAAAAGGCAAGGATCAACGAAGGAGCCGAGGCAACTTAAAGGCTTTTGTTATCCCCTGCGGGATTGATTTTTATCTTGTAGAATTTAGTCTTTTGTTATCCCCTGCGCGGGATTTCTTTTTATGAAACTTAAAATTTGTTTAAACATCTTTGATGTATCCTCTGGAAGAACCTAGAATCTTTTGTTGTCCCCTGCGTGGGATTGATTTTATAAAATTTAGGATTTGCCTTTTGTAAGCACTTCAATGTATCGTTTATCTTTGGGGCAAAAGAAAGCATATTGGGGATAATTAGTTGTCTTTAAATCAATCACATCCTTCAAAACGATAGGCTTATCCTTGGCATAAAAGGGTCACCTGCATTTAGGATACAAGATAACTATTATCTATTTATATGATTGTGTGTGTTTATATGATTATTGGTATACATGAATTACAGTTCGAAAAAACTAACATATTTGTTTTTGAGTAAGTAATTTTCCTTGCATTAGAACTGATCTGTGTTGTTACGCTGACCGATCATCCATATTTCACAAGTGTGAATGGTTTTTTTAAAAAATGGTTCAAACTGCTATTTGTAAGTCAATACAAGAAAAGAAAACGAACGCAAAAGAAGAAGACAACAAAATTTCATAACGAACATTGTTAAATTGAATATTTGTCTCATAATCTTAATAAATAATGCAACTTATAGTACAACATGTCTAGCAAAGAGAACTGCACAGCAGAAATCAAGCATCACCAATTTTTCTTTGTCAAAGAGCTGCTATAAAACTTATTTTTTAGTCCAGCATTCTGGTGTAAAAAGTATAAAAGACCAACAGAAATTAACTTATAGATAAAGGAGTTTCGAACACCCCTTGCGAACCCCGTCAATGGAACTTTTTCTGTTGACAACTCGTCGTCGCCGATCGAGGAGCTGCGGACTTCCTCAACGCAGCTGCGGAGTTCGTCGCCGTTGAAGGTAACTTGGGTTTTTTAGGAAAAATAAGAGAACGACTATGCGAGACTTTTTTCTTAAAGAAAAATATTTGTTTCTTTTAAAACTTAGAGTTTTAATGAAAAGTCCTTTTTTTTCTTTTAATGAGTATATTCTTTTAATGAGATCTTGTGAGGTTTTTTAATTTATTTTTAATTCTTTTAATGAAATCTTGTGAGATTTTTTAATTTATTTTTAATATAATAATTTTTTTTTAAAAAAAACTATAGAGACCTCATGAGGTCGCTAATTTTTTTAAAAAAATCAATAAAAATCTCATAAAATTGATATTATTATTTGTCAATTTGTTTAAATTTAATCGACCTCATGAAGTCTCTTTTTTTAAAAAAAATTAATAATAGCCAATGGAATAGAGATCTCATGAGGTCTCCTTTTAGCAACCTATTTTTGAGGTCTTTTTTTAGGTCTCTTTTAACAGTTATTTTAGTAGTGATACTCTTTGACTTGACATTAAAAAAGTGAAGACTTCTAAAGCTTATGGTCTAAAATCATTCTTAGATATTTGTGTGGCTTAGAATCATTTCATTAAGGATAGAAAGATAATTTTAAAAATAAATTGTTTTCAATTAGAGTAATGTAACATTTTTTTCGGGACGGATCAAAAAGAAAAAGAGTATCACATTAAATGAGTTGACGAAGTGAAACATTAGTTTAGGTCTACAACTCATACATGCATCAAAGTATACTTGTGTTTTGGTTTTAAAAAATGTTGGAAACAAATACATTTTCTTTTCAAAAAATTCTTTTTTAAACTAATCACTATTTCAATTTTTGTCACAACATTAAAGCTCCTCTCTAATTTTTTTTTAAAAACGAATAAAATGATTTTTTTCCCTTTTTCTTGGACAGAGTGAAAAGAAATATCCCCTTCATCTCAATTTTAACAATCAAACACCATTTTGAAAATGCATTTTAGGGTAAAATTTGTACCAAATTAAACACAACGTCTAATTTCACGAGATAAGAACGGGAATCAACTTGAAAAAAAAAATTATTAATTATTTTAGTATCTCATTCAATAAAAAGGATCTATGTGGAAAAGGATGAGTTACGACGCAGGTTTTGAAAACAATAAATTATATATATATATATCATGTTAGATTCGATAATATCTCACTCTAGGGTATGTTTCATACCGAAAAAAAATTATTCTTTTTTCAAAAAATAAGTAATATTCTTATTTATTTTTTAAATTTTGATAAGTAAGCATAAGATAGTGCAAAATTGATCGTTGGGTGGTTGCCTAGGTGATGTTGGAGGAGGGAGGATACAATTTATGTAAAATATCATTTTGAGATAATTAAAGTACATGATTATTCGATTAAAATATTTATCAAGAAAATAGTAATTTGCAACATAACCTATATGCATGTATGGCAATGTATATCCTATATATAAGCTATGTTAAGTTTTTAAGTGTATCGTGATGTATATTCAGCATATAGCATGTATAAGTAATCTATATTGTATAGTTAATATATACTTTTTATAACTTTTGGCAAATTATATTATATAGTCATGTATATTTTCTTCGATTTCGGGTAAAATCATAACTTTTTTTTGAGGGACGTG
>JAOTQR010143576.1:0-20196 GCA_025774065.1 Solanum ossicruentum
AGAGGGAAAATTCGACTAAATAGATGATTGTGTGTCCCTAACGGGCACCGGTCACGACCCCAGGGAGGGGTGTGACAAAATAGAACCTAACCAAGGTTAGGATCGAATGCACAGGGAATAGGAAGACTCAAGAGAATTAAATAATCACAATTCGAGTGGCTAACCAACTTACTTCCCCAGGGGGAGGGGGGTTGCAATAATCATGTGGATTTGTTTTTCTTATTTGGCTTTGTGATGCATTTTTAAAGGAGGTTCTTTATCACTGATTCAATCGTCCACCTATTATTCTTTATAATTGATTCAATGATTTGAACTGTATTTGATTCTTAATGTTCATTTTAGGTGTTGTTTATAGGATATATGAGGTTGTTATATACAAGGTATGTTCGTCATCCTTACCTTTAAGTAAATAATCTGTGAATGTAATCTAGCTTCAACTCTTCTACTTTCTTTATTAGTATTATTTTAAAAAATCTGCTAGCTAGATATATTGGAAATTCTCCACCTCTTGGTTTTAGTAGTACAAGTAAATATCCTGAGCAAAAGAAGTAGTGCAAGTAAAGTAGGTTTGGCTTTGGTCTTTAGTTATTGATTTCATTAGAGTGCCTTCATTGCTATATACATGTGGAGCCATAATACTGTTTATGGTTCAGGATCTTACTAACAAGAGCAACAACTCTTTTTTTTTCTTTTTCTTTTTCATCTTAATTGATTTGGTGGTTTGTGCTTAACTGCTATCAATTTTTAGATTAAGTAGGTACACAATAAGGATTCTGCTTTTGATCTTTTTTTTCTTTACCTTTGTGTCGAGATGTCTGTATTTCTTTCCTCCTTTTTTTGCCAATTGAGATGCAAGCAGAATCTATGGATTCTTTGAAGTTTCATGTTGTAGTTTCTTATTAGTCTCTTCTTCAATTTGCGCAAGTTTGTCCAACTTTTCATATTTTTATTCAAGTTTTCTTGCTATATTATTAGCCCATGACAACAAGCTTTTTGAATATTTGCAAGTTCTTGACCTAATGAAAATTAGGTAAATTGGACAAACTATTCTAGGAAGTGATGTCATTTTTTGTCTTTTCTTGGGAGCTGGAAGCTTGACACACTGTGGAAAGTCATATTAAGCATTTCTTTGGTCCATTTAGTGCTGGAGCCTTGCAAATGGTGGAGTTGGATTAGTCCAACTAGTCAAACACGAGACAGGAATGATTAAGAACTCGAGACCAAAATGATTAAGAACTGAGATTGGATAGTTAAACAAATAGAAAATGTATTTTAGGCATTGGGTTTGTATGTTACTATGCCAAATTTCTTGATTAGCATAATGTTATTTCTATTGCAATAATATTAAAAGAAAAATCTATTTTACAAGTAGAGTTTTGGGAGTTTAGTGTGTGTGTAGATTATGTCCCTACATTGGACAAGATAGACACGATATTTTCGATCAAATTAGAGATTAGTTTCACTTGCAAAATCCAAATTTTAGAACAATATCCAAAAGTTCAGAAATACACAACAAGTAAATTAATAATCCTTAAACTTTATTTGAGAAACTCATTCATTAAAAATTATTTCATTCATGGTATGATAAACCCCGTGCAAAATTTGTGTCAAATCAAATTAACCATGTAAAAGTTGTGTCAAATCAAATTAGTGACCAAAAGTGTTAAAATTTTTAACAAAATTAAGGAAATAAAATTGCTTATAAAAATAAAAAAAATCCCACTTTTAAAATAAAGAAAGAAAAAAATATTACACTTTCAAAGGAAGGAAAAAAAAACAAAATAATATAGATATTTAAAATTTTTTTTTTTATCATTGTATTTTTTTTTAAAAAAAAAAAAAAAAAAAAAAAAAAAAAAAAAAAAAAAGCCTGCTAACATCCTTATATATATGCCTTGTCTTAAGAAGAGTTAAATTTTTTTGCTTTTTTAGTTGAGGAAAAAAAACCTTTATTTTATCATCTCTTCATCATTCTTCTTTTGAAGTTCTTTAAGGTCAAAAGTTCGAGCCGTAAAATTTTCTTATTAGCTTAGATTTGACCATACTCTGGATCCTGTATGAACACAAAATATTTCTTTATCGAACATTTTGCATTATCACTAGTGTATTATTTTCTTTTTTCTAGCCATGAATCTAAACTTATTTAAAGTGTCAATGCTGATTTGTTTCTACTTGATTCTGGTAAGTTTTCTCATGTTAAAATATTTATAAGTCAATTAAATATTTAACCAAAAAAATAATCTAGCTAATTTTTAAATTATTTTTTTGAATATTTTGTTACATGTAGTCACTCATAATGCTATTGGTACCTGCTATATTGATACCTTTTTGGATAAATAAGGTCAAAATAATTGAATGCAAGATTCAGGTACTGTCTATATCTATTGACTACTTTTAGTTTAATCAGTCGAGTGAACGACTGTTTAGGTTGATCTTTTTGTATGGTTTGATTTTTAGTTTTAAAATGTAAAACATATTCTACAAGGAGATTATCACAAGAACATTAAATTTAGATTTATGTTAATTATATTAATAATGGTTGCTTTGGCTATTCCCATAGTTAATTTTGTTATACTAATGATAAGAGCAGCAAGAAGAGAAATGCATTTGTGTTCTGCACTTATAAAAAAATGGAAGCATGTCATGACCCAAGCCTAGGGCGTAATGGGAAGCCCGAAGGAACCCCAAACAAACCTCTTAGCATATCAATCGCACATCCTTGATCTCGAAAGAAAAATAACAATAACAAGAGCTATAAATAAGGGGACCAAGACTAAGGAAAGTCTTTGATAATCATAAAACATTTCAAGAGTCAAACGCATAGCGTAATTACATCTTAATATCCAACAAACCTCTAACATAGAATGGAGGGGGGCCAAGACACTCTTTGGGCTCACCCTCATAATAACAAGTGTTCAACATGAATAAGTTTCAACAGAGCAAGAGGAGTAAAGATAGTGTCCTCTGACTTGAGGACTCACCAAAGCTTAACTCCAAAGCACCGAACTAACCACGTAGAGGATGATCATAAGGTGCTCCGATCAATACATGGTAATATCATATAGGCATAGAATATGTGTTAGTATGTTTGAATATACTAAGTATGTGGGATGCAATGCAACAAGATTCATATGTCATAATAACAAGATGCTTAGTCATAATCAAGGAACATAAACTCAATATGGAATATATACTCAAACCTTACATGAACATGCATGAAATGGGTCAAATAGCCACCCACTCACCTTACGGTATAACCTTTTCGGAGAGTATTACCAATACCCCTATCTTACAACATAGTCTTATTGATAGGTAGTATAAGATGTTCCCTACTTTACGGTATAATCTTTTAGGTAGGAGCCATGAATTATTCTACCTTATAGCATGGCCTTTTCGATAGATATTATAGAATGCCCTTAACTTATGATATGAGAAGGAGCCATAATTTATTGCACCTTACGGCATGTCCTTTTTGTTATGTCCTTATCTTACGATATAATCTTTTTGGTAGGAGTCATGGTTTATTCTACCTTATGGCGTGGCCTTTTTGGAATGTATTATAAGATGTTCTCCCCTTAATATATAATTTTTTAGTAGGAGTCATGAAAATAGCTCATCAAATCATCACATTCAAGTACCAAGAAAGGACTTTACATTTCTCAAGAACATAACAAAACATAGGATTCTAATAATTCACTTGCAATGTCATAGGTACTTTATATGAATTTAATACTTGTTTGGAAGACCTTAATCATCATGAAGTCACTTGACTTATAAATCATGTAATAAGCCATCATTAACATGAGAAGCCTTGTTATGACATTTAATCAAACACTTGGTGGGTTCATAATACTTGTTCAAAATCATGCAATTCAAGAGTGAAATAATATGAGAAAACTCAATGCAAATCAACACACCAACATATAGTAAAACCCTCATGTAGGATACCTTGAAATCCATCATCAAATCTCATAATAGATCATAGTATCATAGATAAAAGCATGCATAGTCTCAATAGACAAAACCAATTCATGATATAAACTTGAAATAGATAGATATGCATAATCATTCAACATTTCATAAAACCGCCAACATCATTTATAATCATAATCCATAAGAAGAGATACCCACAGCTGATACAACTTGAAAACATGCAATTTTTCAGAAAAAGAATGATTGGTCTCCATTGGAAAAAAAACCCAATGGATGAAACCCACATACCTCAAACTTGGGTTTTCTTGAGATGAGCTTGAACAGAACCCTTGAGTTCCAAAGTTAAGTTTGAAATCCTTGAAATTTGAATGAGATATTTGGTTAAGTCCTTGAGAGGTTTTTGTGAGGGTTTTTGAGTGATGCAGAGTTGAAAAATGGCTAAGTATGGGTAATTTCACGCTTAAGTGGGTATATGGCTATGACCCCAATGCCCTAGGGCCGAAATAGAAAAACAGGGAAAAAACTGCACTGGTCCATAATGCGGACCCAAAATGAAGGCAAATTTTACACTACCTCACTCCCCTGGCATATGATGATGTTGAAACTCCAATAAGAAAGAGATTGTTGTCAACAATTAACTTAACCAAGGTTAGGATCGAATCCACAGGGAATACAGGGCTTGATTACAAGATTTCACCACTAATTATTTCTACTATTTATTACTATAATCTCTAAAGGGGGGAGGGGGGTTTGTATCTCAAAAACAAAATAAAACTACCACTAACTATAACGCGAGGAAACACTCAATTTTGGGGACAACTTGGAAATTGTGTTCCTCATAGTTCGTCGACTTGATTATCCTAGATAACATAACTATAATTGGTGATTTGCATGCAGGACGATAACTTAGATTCTTTCAGCCCTCTTTTGAAGGTGAAGGTTGAATTTCACCATGGCGCTTGTCGATAACCATGGCATGCCAATTAACTGTTCCTATTGTCCCAGTCAACCTCCCCTTGGTCAGGGTCGGTTGATTAAATGAGAACACATCAATCGAATTCTATCATCTACTTCCCTTTTCCTATCCATCAAGACCTTGGTCTGGATCATGATAGTAGGCGGGGTTTTGTGTTGGCCACCACCAAACAAAAATAATAATGAAGGGAAATAGATAGTACATCCAAAACCCCAATCATAGAAATACAAGAAACCTAGGTCATATCAATGTCAACTACCTATGGTTCCCACAATACCAAGTTGTGGGTGCTTAGCTACTCATGACTAAGGCAAAATACACAAGAATGCAAATAATAGACATAGTTCAGAGCTTTACCAATATCAATGAAGAAATTAGGCACCATAAATCGCAGACCCACAGTCTTGATTGATAAACAATAAGTACAATACAAGATTTACAATCCCCAAAATGGGTTTTCCAAGAGAGATAAGTAAACTACTCTAAAAAACTAAGAAAATATTCAAAATGTGATTCTCAATATTCTACTAGTTGAACTCCCCTTCTAAAAACCTAACTATATATAGTATTTACAAAACAATCATAGAATTTACACTGAAAAGATAGCTAACAGTTGATAAGTTATACAGCTACAACTCGTAGGATGACCTACAAGTCATAGACGGGGTCTTGTATCATGTTCTTGGCATCTTGGACTAAACTGGCGTGACCCATAGGTATGAGTCATTTCTTGAGCTATGACTTGTATGTTGGTCTCATAGTCTTAGTCTTCAGTTTTTTGGTCCAACATCTTGGCTCTCTGATTCTTGCTACAAATCCACCTATGCGAGGAGCAGTGTGACTTACGACTCGTATGATAGCCTCGTAGGTGTGGCCTCCACTTAACAGATTTCCAAATTTTGGTCTTTGATTATTGCTACGACACCACCATACGACTTATAGCTTGAGCTACGACTCATAGGAAGGCTCGTAAGTCCTAATCTTCAGCAAAATCTGCAACTTTTCTTCAAAATCATGTCAACCAATATTATTTTCAAGATTAACACAAAAACACATCTAAAAACTAAAAGGTTTCTTTAAAAACTCACAAAATGCCTTATTTCAAACACCAAATATGTTGTATTTTGACAGCACATCAGTGCGTCGCGGCCAGGGTGCAGATCGCCACTATTTCTAAAAATAAGGGAAAATCATTTTTCATGACAGGTCTTCTAAAATGTGAGCTATACTCATTTCTCACAGTTTTTTCCTTTTTCATACTGAGCACAAATTTTGTGATATGGATATTATGATTATGAGCATCCCGAAGCACATTTTTGGGGCGTTTCAAAGCAACTCAACTATCATGACCCAAGCCTAGGGCATAGATGTGACACGACAAATGGGAACCCGAAGGGACCCTAACAAACCTCTTAGCATACCAATCACACATCCTTGGTCGCGGAAGCAAAGTAAACAACAACAAAAAGATATAGTAAAAAGGGAAGCAGGACTAACGAAAGTATTTGATAATCATTAAAGCATTAAAGAGTCAAACTCAAGCACAAATACATCATAATATCCAACAACACCTCTAACATGAAATAGAGCAGGGGCCAAGACACTTTCCGGACTCACCCTCATAGTAACAAATATTTGACATAAAAAAAGTCTCAAAATAACAAGAATAATATATATAGTATACTCAGACTTGAGGACTCACCAAAGCTTGCTTCGAAGGATCGTACAAGCCACGTGGAGAGTAATCAAATGGTGCTCGGGTCCCTGCATGGTAATATCATATAGGCATAGAGTATGCGTTAGTACAATTGAATGTACTAAGTATGTAGGATGCAATGTAACAAGGCATAAGCCAATATAGTCAAAATGCATAATAATAAGCAATAGATAAGTGCAATCTCAATATAAGATGCATGATCAATGCTTGGAGTAAAATATGCTTGTAAATCATTTAACTTGCATAGAACATAATATATGTGTGAGAACAGACCCTAACCGACAAAAGTAAGACCAAGTGAGCTACAACTTGAAATCCCGATGATTACCCCTCGTTCGTAAAGAGGTGGTCTACTTGCCAAGGTAAACCATACTTTACCTTATGGGAACTCATCCCATTTCAGAGAAGTAACCCTCCTTGTGGAAACTCGTCCCATTTTAGAGTAGATTTCATAATAAAGTGCACTAAATGAATCCACTAGTATAGCAAGGGTAAAGTATAATCCTATGTTGGCATATAGTTTGAGGAAAAGAGTACGAACCCTTGAAGATAGTCCACACTAACATCCAAACCATTGGTGATAAGTCTAATCCCACAAAATACATGAAATAATCATACTTTAATCATAACATGAATAGCTTGTAAGAACATGACTTGAGTAGCTCATAAACATACTTGACCTCTAATGGTGTGCCTAACTTGAAACATGAGAGTAATAGTAATAATACATGAACCCTTGCTTTAACATGAATGGCTCACAAGAGGCAAAAATCTTGAAAATAGGGCTAAACTTGATACTTTCATAATCATAGATAATAACATGAATTAGATACATGTTTGAAAGCCCTTAAACATCATGAAGTCACTTGACTTGTAAATCATATAATAGATCATCAATAATTTGAGAATCTTGACTTGACATTTTATCAAACACATGGTTGGTTCATATATTAGTTCAAAATCATGCAATTCAAGAGTGAAATAAGATGAGAAAACTTAGTGCAAATCAACCAACCAAAATGTAGTTAAAACCCTCATGTAGGTTACTTGAAATCCATCATCAAATCTCATAATAGATCATAGTTTTGTGGCTCAAAATATGCATAGTCTCAATAGACAAAATCAATTTATGGTATAAGCTTGAAATAGATAGACATGCATACTCAATCAATATTTCATAAAATTCCAACATAATTTATACTCATACTTCATAATAAAAGATACTCATAGATAATACAACTTGAATATATGTAATTTCATAAAGAGAAGATTGGGCTCCATGGGTGAAAGGACCTAATGGATGAAACTCACATACATCAAACTTGAATTTTCTTGAGATGAGGTTAAAGAGAACTTAGAGCTTGAAGAGAATCCTTGAGTTCCAAAGATAAGCTTGAAATCTTTGAAATTTGAATGAGATATATGGTTAAGTCTTACAGAGGTTTTTTTGAGGACTTTGAGTGATATAGGGTTGAAAATGACTAAGTAAGGGTGTTTTCATGCATAAGTGGACATAGTGATATGACTCTAATGCCCTTGACCGATATAGAAAAATTAAGGAAAATCTAACACAGGTTCGTGCCACTGGCGCGATGTGGACCCATTGTGAAGGCCAAGTTACACTAGTTTGCACCCCCGGCACGTCGCGGCCAGGGCGCGTTTAGACACTGTCCCATGAAAAGTTAGCAAAAATTATTTTTCACTACATATCTTCTCAAATTCGGATTATACCCATTTTCCATTCAATTTTTCCCCCTAATTGACAATATGAAGTTAGATTTTTTATATAATGCATGAATTTTGAGATATATGAAAATTATGATTATGGCCATTTTTGAAGCACATCTTTTGGGCATTTCATCAACAAGCTGAGAAGAAGAGTATAAATAAAAGCAACGCGTCTTCTCGCACAAATCATGATGTTAGAGCTTGTTTTGCTAGAATCTGTGGATTGATTTGGATGTGTCATGTCCAGGCTTCACCTGGATCGGAATTGGTGAAGTATTTGGATCATATGGAGTCTTCTAGGAACTTACTTTTAGGTTAGTGTTTTGTTTAGTACAGTCAAAATTTAACTTATATACTCTGACAATCTAAATGTTAATATCAAAGTTTTTAGATCATATGGGGAATACTGCAAGAACGATCCTTTAGGTTAGTATTTTATTAGTTCAGTCGAATTTAACTTGTATACTCCGACAATTTAAACATAACATTTATAGTACCATAGTATTTGATCTTTTAATTTAGTTTTTTTTTTTAGCACAAACAGATTTGGATTGTATATTCTGCCAATCTAAACATGACATTTGTAGTACCAAAGTATTTGGATCATGTGGAATCTTGCAGTAACAACCTTAAAAAGTGCTTGAAAATGTGTCTTGGAACTGGCCGAACTCGTAATTTACATACATCTAAATATCCATTCATTATTTCGAAAAACCAACTTCATATTCTTGTTAAGAGGGTCAAATTGAGTGGGAGATGGGTCTGACCCAAATTTTAGAGCAACCGTATCAAAATTCAAAAATCGCAATAAACACTATTGAGGAGGGTCAAATTTGAAGGGGCATATCTCTTATCATACAAAGAATTGAGTGGCCCACAACCTACCAACTTAAAGCCCTTTTAATTGGCTTTTCTGACGCACTTGGTTTCACCTTATTCTGAGTTCAGATGAAGGATTTATGCCCATTTTAGTAGAACTAATTTGTGGAGATTTCTAGTGAGAATCCGTGTCACCTCGACGATGCGGACCAGTTTTATTTTGGTCTTATTTTTTTATTTCGGTCCAAGACTTTCAAGTCTTGGGCCAAGGGTTCTCAAACATGTTTTTACCTATACTTAAGCCTTATTTCACCCTCATATCATCCTTAACATTCCCCAATATCCTCTCAAAAACTTAGACTCATATTTCACCCTAAATTCAAGTCCCAAACTCAGGAACAATCTTAAGGATTTCATCAAGGATCTCATTCAAGCTTCAAGTCTCCATTTTTAATTTTCTTCAAGGTTTCTCCAAAGTCAAGGTATATGGTGTTGACCATTGTATCTTTCCACCCATGGTGCCTAAACCCTCTTCTACTTAATATTGCATGATTTAAAGTTGATTTTATATGTGGATCTTGTATATTGAGAAATTTACTGCATAGTGATTTTAATTCATGAAAGTATGGTTGTTTTAGCATGTTTTGAGCTCTAAATCTTGGATCTAATGTTGGATTTGATGTGGGGTTTTGATGTGAATATCTTAGAAGTGTTGCAAGGTTTTACAACAGATTTTTTTACATGATATCATCTCTAAAATGCATGAACGTTTACCCCCATTACACATCCCCAAGGTGTTTGATAAAATGTCCGGTTATGGTTTCTTGAGGAAATGAAGGTCCAAAGCATGAGATATGATATGAATGATGTTATGGTGATGAAAAGAGCTTATGTATATGATGCAATTGACTATATGATGATGAAATGAGCTTATGCATATGGTGAACTCTATAGAAAGTGTTGCATAAGTCCATGCCCAATCCGGGTGGATAAGAGCCCGGGTAACCGAGGGAAGGTTTCATACTTCTTTACCTAGTGATGGGGAGGCATCATAACTAATCGAGATGGGGGTTTATACTCATAAACTGAGATGGGGGTTCATACTCATCCACTTAGGTGATGGGGCGGCATTATCACCAACCGAGATGAGGGTTCGTACTCATCCACCTAAGTGATGGGGGCATCATCACTAACCCCAAGGGTTTTATACCTTGGAAATCTATCTTGGTCTCTTCTACACATATGATATTCTATATGAGCATAGATTACTTAAGCACGCTTTACTTATGTATTGATCATACATGTCATCTTGCCATATTATGCCTATTGCCTATTGTTATACATGTTGATCATGAAGCTTATCTACTGTTGCATTACATCCCACATACTTAGTACATTCAAACATACTAACATATACTTTATGCCTACATGATGTTACCATGTAGGAACCGGAGCTCTTATTAATTCTTCTCTTGGCTAGACGGATTGTTCAAGTTAGCCTTTGGTGAGTCCTCCGTTCAGGGGACAATGACTATTCTCTTATGGTATGTATTAAGACTCTCTTTCATTTATTATATACTTATGACCATGAGGGTGAGCCCGTTACTTTGTCTTGGCCCCCGCTCTTTATCTATGTATTTAGAGGTATTTGTTGGACAAGCTATGTATCTATCATTTGAGCTTAGACTCTTTATCTCTTGATGTAGATGTTTTGCAAGCTATCCCTTAGTCCCATCCCCTTTATTCTTACTTTATGTGTTTTTACATGCTTCCACAACCAATGATATGTAGAGACAAGTTAAGAGGCTTGATTGGGGACCCTTCGGGCTCTCCATTCGTCGTGTCACGTCTAGGCCCTATTTTGGGTTATGAAAAATTTGGTATCAGAGCACTAGGTCGTTCAATCCTCAGAGTCCTACACATCATTTCGATAAGAGTCTTATTCATGGTTTTGTTGTGCACCACAACTATGAGTAGGAGACTATGAGGCATTTTAGGAAATGTTTCACTTCTTTATGATCCATGTCGTTCTTTAGAAGCAAGATCAGGTTTTTCCCTCTAACTAATATTTTTTTCTCTTTTAGTTGATCATGCCACTTCAAGGAGGAAAGCGAAGGAAGGTAATTGGAAGGTTTTGATTTTGATGGACCCGAGTTTCACTATTTCTTCTCTATTCTTTTAGTTGATGGTGGGGCATCTTATGTGCCCAAGTGGTTGTGTGGATCTTTGGTGTCTATTCTCTTAGTTGGGTATGTTGTTTCTAGAAAGTTCATAGGTATTGATTCATGTTTGTATTGCATTAGGTCATGTTTTGTGGCTTGTTGGAGTTGGTATCGTGGATTTTGATGTCATTATAGGGATGGAATGGTTGCATGCATGTTCTGTCTTCATGGATGGTAGAACCCATAGAGGTAGCCTCGATTCCCTAATCAGCCCATTTTTGAGTTGGAGGTTGTTAAATGGTAGCAAGGGAGATAGGTCCATTTTAGGTCCTAAGGTACAATTGGTCTCTAAGGGGTTGCATTTGTCATATTGTGAGAAATGGAGGTGTTGAACCTAGTTATTTAGTCTATAGAATTGTTGATGGTGGTGAATGAGGCTTTGAATGTCCTTTTACATATTTTGAATTTTGGTGTAGTGTCCTTTGGTTTCACTAATGCGTCGGTTATTCCTATAAGTCTCATGAGTAAGATCTCTAGTCCTTATCCTAATAGGAGAGATGGGAATTTTGGTGGTAAGAGGCTGCCTTCCTAGGTTGGGAGGTGCCGAGTGATGGTATTAAGGTGGACTTTAGTAAGATGAAGGTGATTAGAGATTAGCCTAGACTTTAGACTTCATTTGATCTTAGGAGCCTCTTGGGTTTAGGGCTATTACCGGAGGTTGTGAGTAGGGTTGATTTGATAGGTCCGAGAGTTGCTATTTCTTGTGTTATCCCTTGGTGCTTGTAGGATTCATGAGTATGTGGTTTCATTCATGGGTTACTTTCACTCATGGAGCCCAATCTTCCTATTTTATGAAACTGCATGATTTCAAGTTGTATTTCCTATGCATACCTTTTATTATGAAATATAAGTATAAAATATGTTGGGGTTTTTTCAAATATTATTGATTATGCATGAATATTTATTTTGAGCTTATACTATGAGCTAATCTTTGGCTATTGAGACTTTACATGATTCAATCTATGAAATTTATGTATCTATGATTTGAGCTTAGGCTCTTTATCTCTTGATGTACATGTTTTGCAAGCTATCCCTTAGTCTCATGCCCCTTATTCTTACTTTATGTGTTTTTACATGCTTCCACGACCAATGATGTGTAGAGATAAGTTAATAGGCTTGATTGGGGACCCTTCGGGCTCCCCATTTGCCATGTCACCTCTTGGCCCTATTTCGGGTGTCACGTGCAAGATGATCTTTTAGGCTAGTGTTTATTAGTTTAGTCGAATTTAACGTATGTACTCTGAAAATATAAACATTAATACCAAAGTATTTGGATTATACAGGGAATCTAGTGGGAATGATCTTTTAGGTTTGTGTTTTTTGTTAGCTCAACGTGATTTAGTTTGTATACTCTGATAATCTAAATATAATGGTTATAGTACCAAATTATTTGGATCATGTGGAATCTTGCAAGAACGATCTTTTAGGTTAGTGTTTTGTTAGTTTAGTCAAATTTAACTTATATACTCTAAAAATCTAAATGTTAATTCCAAAGTATTTGGATCATATGGAATCTTGCAAGAACGATCTTTTATGTTAGTATTTATTAGCTAAGTGGAATTTAACTTATATACTCTGACAATCTAAAAGAATGTATTTATAGTACCAAAGTATTTTGATCATATGGAGTCTTGCAAGAATGATCTTTTAGGTTAGTGTTTTATTAGCTCAATCAAATTTAACTTGTTACTCTGACAATCTAAACATAATATTTATAGTACCAACGTATTTATATCATTTGAAATCTTGCAAGAACAATCATTTTGGTTAGTGTTTTAGACCAGTCAGATATAATTTGTATACAATGACAATCTACAAAACTGTTTATAGTAGCAAAGTATTTTGACATATTATGCATATAGCAGGTTATCTGTCTTAATTTCTATGTTACTGATCCCACTTTTATTGAGTGATTACCTGCCGCGTGGGATCTTGCCATAGATATAGTTATTTTATATGCATATGAAGGCCAATTCAAGATTTAAGATCAGTTTGCGTGGGCAGATAAAGTTTATCTTGTAAGTGCACGTTTATCTTTTATATGATCGAAGCTATTTTGATCTATTGTAAACTAACAAGTTTATGAATGAAGTGTTTGTAGTTTCAAAGTTATGATCTTTGTTTCCTTCAGACATATTGAATTCGATTCTTGATGAAAGCAAGATTGAAGAAGTGAAAAAAACTTAAAGTAGAAGAACTCGACCTAGAAGAGTTAATAGAACATGTTGTTAACATTTATTACTTGAATGGAGCAATGAAGAATGTTGATATGTTACTAGATCTGTTTGTTAGTTCTATCGCAAGATTCTCTCATGTTAAAGGAGATAGGATAGAATGATCTTTTAGCAATAAAGAGCAATCTTGATTAGTTTAATGTTTTTGCGACAATATTAAAAGAAAAATCTAGTTTACTGTTTGTAGATTTTTTGCTATCCTTAATCGAAACCCGGCCACTGACTGTTTGTTCTTGTTTTGCTATTAATCGGAACCCTATGATTAATTTTTGTGGCCTTTTTCGCCTTTTATCAAAACACGATCACTGACTTTATTGTTTATATTTTCTTGTTGCCCTTAATCGAAACCCGACCACTGATTGTTTGTGTTTGTTTTGCCATTAATAGAAACCCTAGGATCCATTTTTTTGGTTTGTTGCCCTTAATCAAACCCTACAATGAAAATTTTATTATTTTGTATTTATTTTTCGCCCTTGATCGAAACCTACCAAAAACTTTGCTTTGTGTGTGTGTGTTTTCCCTTGCTCGAAACCTTAGATTGTGCTCTAGATTTTGCTGATGATTTCATTTCTCAATTTTGCTCTAGATTTTATGTGCTTGTTTGATGTTTGTTGTTAACTTTACTTGCTTGAGCTTTGTATATTTGATTTTAAGTTCGATAGTAGAGAACAGTTGAGTATGTTGAAAGGCAAACAAGAAATAGTCTTGTTATGGCAAATGATCTTAATAAGACTAGGTAGAGTGAAGTTGATATCGAAAAGTGGAATAAGCTATCTTCATTTATTTAGGATTGAGGTATAACGGATAGAGTATTTGAGAATTGATTGATGAAATTATAACGATTAGATGATGATTTTCTATGTTTAATCAATGATGCTGAAAGAAAATGGAAGAAAGGAACTCTTATTTAATAAACCTTAGGGTAGGGCCTTCACACTTGAGAGTTCGTATCCACAGTTAATGAAGTGTGATAAAGCTAGAGTACAGAAACATTAGCTATTAGTTTCAATTATTGGAATGAAATGGGTTGGATTAGAGAAGAATAGTGTAATGAATTCATATAGTTGTCCCGCTAATTTAGGATTAAGGTGCAGTTGAATGTTTGAGCTGAATATTAACATGAAATGTATGGACATGTTAAAACTTTCTTTCTGCGTAAAACTGATCTATATCACTATAACTAGGCTTACCACATAATTTTGCTTCGTAATTTCTTTTTTTTTTGGATATTTTAGAAATCCCTGTAGGTCAGTGGCTCATAATTTGAAATGAGTAATGGTTCCGTTCCTCTATCCTTTTTTACTTAAATACTAGATTTTTATTTGTGGCAGAGTTTGAATCCATGACATGTGCAATATGTGTGTAATGCTGGTCAAAATGAATTTCTACTACCAACATATTTTAGTATGTTAAAGCAAGTTTTTTATATCTGAGATATTAACATCACTTATTAGTATTACCCAAAGTGACTTTTGAAATTTTTTACAACATATTATATTTATCCAGTAGTCATTTTTTCCGGTTCAGAACCATATAGCCAACATTTATTTTTGCAACAACTATCATATACTCTTATATATTATTGTATAGTGTGAAAGTGTATAACAATGCCTTAAATGTCTCTAACTATACGATCAAACTTCTTTTACGATTTTCAACAGCTATCCTTGTTAAAAATTAAAAAACAATTAAAATTTACATCAAATGAGTTCAAATTTTGTAGACTACCATATTCAAGAATCTAAATAGCACTCGCTTCTAATTGTTCAAAAAAATGATATTTAAAATTTATTTCTATATATGTAAGTGTGTTCTACTATGATAGATATCATATTTTTAATGTAATCTTCATCATGCTTAAAAAAAGTTGTACTCTACTTTTTCAATCAAAATATTTGTTGTAATTGAAATATAGCGATAAACAACATCAACATATCCTATTAATTCCAATGAGTCATGTAACACTCCAATTTTTTTAAGCTAAGACTGAGTCATCCTTCATATGATATAGGATTTTAATTGAGGATTCTTAATTGAGCATAGATGCTAAAGTCAATTTCTAAGTATGGGAATAGAATTGGAGCTGATATGAGGTCGTAGTTCTAATGTATGATTTTATAAATGTTGGGTGAACTAATAAATTGTAAATTGTATATACGTGGTAGGATCAATTCCTAAGTATTTAAAGTATATTGGGTGTGATTTAGAGTCATAAGGGATCTTTTATTTCAAGTCAAGTTCAAAACATTTCTAGCAACTAAGTTTTCGTATGAGTCAATAAAAGGGTAAAGTTCAAATTCCCATATATCCTAAGGTATAATGAGTTAGGTAATACACAATATATCATATCGAATATATTCGAATTAGCTTTCCAGCGCATCTGATTTTGCGAAAATCAAAGTTTGGAGTAGAAAGTTATGATTATTTTAGTGAAGGGGTGCAGAGCTGTCCGAAGGTCCGCGCCCGGAGCACATCGCAGAACCTCACTGGAAGAGTGAATGATGGTCTTATTTATAATTTTAGGGGTATTTTTATGCTAAAACCTTTGTGGGTATATTTAAGATCCTAAAAATCCCAAAACGTAAGTTTTTATAATCAAAAACCCTCTCCTTCACTCTTAAGCATGGACACTCAAGAATCATCAAGAAAATAATCAAGTTAGGATTAGCTTCCAAGATTCCTCCTAAAGGTAAGTTATACATCATGAATTTCAATCTACCCAACCTGAATTTCTTCATCTATTCATGAAGCTCTAATAGGATTTTAAATCATAACCTAGGGTTTCAAGAAAACAAATTGAAGAATCCCAAGAATGGATTTCTTGACTCTTCTTCTTCAAGAATTATGGTTCTTCATCAAAAATCTAAAGAGTCCAAGTCAAAAGTTCAAGAATCAAAGATAATCCTTTCAATAAATGTCCTTCCAAGTTCTTACACTTTAAAAGAACCATGAAGATTGAGGATTTTCTCCAAGAAAGCGAGTATTCCTTAAACTTCAACCAATGATTTCTCTCTTAATTTTGATCGGATTTGAGCAATTCAAAAGGCTAAATTATATATTTTTCCAAGGAGAACACAGTGAGAGCTTCAGAAATTAAATTTGGTGCATTGTTTAAGGTAAAATTTGTGATCTTTCTGCTGCATTTGAATATATTTCAAAAATTTTAACATGCGATTTCTTTCTCATATTAGCTCCATTTTTTAATTGGTTTTCGCCGTTGAATTCCTTATCATTTGGGGAACATTTTCATATATAAATATCTAGATTCTGACAGTATTTTTGGGGTGATAAAATTTTTAGACCATTTTACCCTTTTCACTCGAATAAATTAATGTTAGTGTCGTTAGATTCATTATATAATTATGATGCTATATTTGAATAGATTTTGGTGAATTGGAGTCTCATAGAAAGGGAAAAGCTTCGAAATTGATGTGATTCGAGACTTTATATAAGACAAGTGAATTTCTTACCCTTTGTTAAGTATGTAGAATCTTGTGCTTCTTGTGTGAGGTGTTGAGAATGATTTATGTAGGCTTTGATTGAAATATTTTGAATTGGGTAATTATGCTATGGTGATATTTGACTTATGAATTAATGATGGAGATTTATTACATGTGAAATAGTGACTATTTGTTATTAATATCGAAGTGATACTTACTTTTAGATGTAATGTGGTTAAGGTAATGATGGTATTGAGATTGAGGATATTGCAACATGTATGGTATTGAGCTACCCATTCTTGATTTTGAGATATATGAATTCATATGGGCATCTTGCATATTTTATTTCCATGAACATGATTATTGCGCATTTACTATGTGTATGCTGAATGATCCAAGAAAAGAAATGCAAAGCCAAAAGGAAATAGTTTTGGATAATGAAAAAGAATGAGAATTAAAGAGGATGTACTATGATTTGTGGGTCGTGTCGCACGCCATGACGGGTACTATGATTTGAGGGTTGTGTTGCACACTGCGATGGATACTATGATTTGAAGGTCGTATCGTACGTCATGACGGTTACTATGATTGGAGGGACGTGTTGCACACTGCGACGGATACTATGACTCAAGGTTCATGTCGCACATTGCGACAAATGCATAGACTAGAAGTCCCTCATGGGTCCCGGACTGTGAGACAGTGGGTGTCTATTACTAGGACAGGCAGACATCATTTTACTTCACATTGTATTGCATTGCATTACACCTCATTATCATTTATAAACATGTGAGGCTTTTTTTTGTGAAACTTGTGATAGATGCACTTGATCCCTGGTTATTGAGTTATATGCTATGTATATTGTGAACTGTTATGCCGGACTGATTGTTTTGTAGGGTGTAGTTGGTGGGGTTCGGTTGGAGTGTTGGGAGTACTTGAATTCTATATTACTTAATTTTGTGTTTAGTAGTTCACTTGCTAGGTACAGTGTGTTTGGTACTCACCCTTCTTGCTATAACAATTTTTTGTAGGTTGCGAACCCAAACTTCCTGTGGAGATTGTGAGAGGTAGTTGTTTGCCATCCCAGCTGACCTCTTACTCCTATTTATGATTTTTTTCTATTCTAGAGATAACATCATTTGATACTTGTGCTTCCTTTCGAATCTATTGTAACACATTAGAAGCTTGTTGTCAAGTTCCGCCTAAATTCTGCCTCAAAATCAATGTAGAAACGTGTTCTCAACACCCCAGAAGACCCTGGAAGCTTCCAGAGCTGTTGGAACAATAAAATTGCCATTGGAACAGTGTCCTGACAGCTGGGGCTGCCTTGGGACCGTTTATGGCCGTTGGGGAAGGCTTGTAGCCGTTGGGAGAGGGACTAGGGGTGTAAATATTAATTACGTTGGCCCTTAGGGAGTTGTATATATAGGAGGGCCATTTTTCATTTGTTAGCATCATCCACATATCCAGAAAATAAGTAAGAACAAGCAAAACATTGTATATCTTTCATATTCTCTAACAAACAGTTCTTTCTTTGTTCCTCCAGATATTCGAGTTCCTTCATAGTCTTTTGCTTAGTCTTTCAAAGTTCCACTAAGCATTAGACTCAGCCTAACTAGCGACTTGAGCAATAAAATTTTGCTAGGCCGTATGGTTCGTTAGAATTACGACCAAGTCCGTGACAATTGGTATCAGAGCAAAGATTCGAAAAGGAATGGAAGGTGGAAGTGAAATCACCCTAGTTGGCAAGGAGAAATCCAGAGTCCAGAGGTCTCGATCCAGGGATGCCATGAGAGACATGGAGACATTGCTAGTCAAGCAAGAGTTAGCAATAGTCAACAAGCAGGAGAAGTTCGAGGAGGCCAACCAAAAGTTCGAAGAGGTCGAACACAGCCTAGACGGATTGCGGGAGGAAATGCAATCTGCCATGAACAAAGTCCTAACCCAATGTCTCGACAGTGTGAAGGCCATGGAAGATACACATAGGGTAGAGATTTCTTTGTGCAAGTTAGAGAGCACCGAGAAGGAGCTTAGCCTATGCAAGAGGGCTCTTGCCCAAGGGGGTGCAAGAACGTCCGAGATAAGGACCACCCCTTCCAAGTTGGATGTTGTGTGACCCAAATCTTTCAAAGGGTCAAGGAATGCGAAGGAACTAGACAACTTCATCTAGAGCATGAAGAGTACTTTAGGGCGCACGCCATAGCTGACAAAGCCTTAAAGGTGGATATGACCAGTCTCTACCTCGAGGACACCATGATGGTATAGTGAAGAAGGAGACATGGCGACATAGAGAAAGGCACTTGCTCTATTGGCACATTGGAAGAATTCAGGGCAGAACTCAAGAAGCAATTCTACCCTAGCAACGTTGAAGAAGAGGCTCGTGGCAAACTGAGGCGACTGCAGCACAACGTAAGTATTCGGCAGACATAAAGGAGTTTACGGAGGTACTTCTTGAGATCCTAGACTATCCTGACAAGGAATCTTTCTTTGCCTTCATGGGTGGGCTACAACAATGGGCAAGGCTTGAGGTCCAAAGACGAGAGGCTCAAGACTTTACCACTGCTATTTCCATTGCCGAGTCCTTTATTGAGTTTAGGAAAGTGGAGAAACCTAAACCCAAGGGTAAGGGTGGCAAGGGAAAGAGTGGGGGAGACCCACATCTAGGCAAGGAGGCAATGGAGAAGGCAAAGGGACCCAAGGAGCACCAAAGATCACTGATTCGTTGCTTCTTTTGTGAAGGGCCACACAAGGCGAGAGAATGCCCCAAAAAGAGCAAACTATCAGTCTTGATCGAAGAACGTGAACAAGAGAAGGCCAAGACAGGGGCTCTAAGACTCCTCAATTCAATCAAAGAAAAGGTAGAGGTGTCCCACTCGGGCCTATTCATATGGAACCTAATTCTATGATACCGTGGGACTTCGGAGCTCTCTGGTTCAGCTAGGTCCATAGTTCCGGAATTTATACGCGAATCAAAAAAGGCAGTTTGACAATCACCGACTCAAACCTATTGTCGAATCCTACTCAGCGGAATATGGAGGTACTTCTGGCAGAACGGGTCAAACCTTCCAGTTGAGCTTCTCCTCCTCAAAATTGGGCTGGAAAAGGCTCCCCCCTCTCCTTATCAGTCGAG
>JAOTQR010143587.1:0-20193 GCA_025774065.1 Solanum ossicruentum
CAGGCTATATTTATAGAGGCATTCGGTTTAGTATGTGCTTACGTGTCCCTATCGGGCACCGGTCACGACCCCAGGGTGGGGGGTGACATCCAATACCCTGCCGGGGGTATAGAACATCCCATCAATGGATCCAAATCCAGTAACATCAAGTCCTCACTTTGGGACAATAGGAAACATCCGATTTTACGGTTCAATCCTCTCCTACGCTGGTTACATAGTTATTGAGTTCAAGTTGGACTTACTCTTACTCAATTCGGTGCTCAATACTCCTCCCAAGACTCAATATGCTCATAAGATATCAATCCTATGGTTAATTCATTCATCTAGTCGCATTAGACATTTATTAACTCAACTCATCACATCAACTATCAACCCTTTGTTTTTTCAAGGTTCAGTTCTTGACTCATAAGGACTCAATCATGTATTGTTCCAACTCATAGCATTTAGGAGAACAAATGTAGAATTAAAGCGATTAGGGATTCCATAGACTCTTTAGGCTCAAATTAAGCTCATGCATGCTCATGTAAGTAAAATATGTGAAAAAAAATAAGTAGTCATGCTAGTATTCATATAGTATGACAAAATAGTCTAATTCAAACATTCAATTCATAAAAATGGTAAATTCATGCAAAATTATATAGATATGCATTAGAATTTATGAAAAACCTTAAAGAACCATTCATGGGAGACTCAATTTTACTCAAAACTTCATCAATCTGGGTTATGGAGCACATGGAAGAATAGAATCCATGTTTTAATTAGCCTTACATACTTGGAAGTTTCGAACCTTTAAAGAGATTAGAAGAATTCTGAAGTTTGTCTTCAAACCCTAGCGCTTTTCTCTCTTGAAACCTTGCTTCTACGTTTGAGAGAGTGATTTAGCGTAAAAGTATTAAACTGACATGTTTAGGACTTTATCTAGGTGTAAAAACGTAAATCCTAGTTTTTAAAGGGTGGGAAAGACCAAAATAATCTTTCTTAAGAAGCTGGTAAAAGCCGTCTATGGGTCCATTTATGGCCCATAGAAAGTTCCATGGCCCATAGGGACCCTTCCGTAAAGTTTTATCCCAACGTGGTCTTTAAGTTACAAGCCTATTCTATGGCCCGTAGAAGGTTCTTCGACCCGTAGCTGGGTTCGTAAAGTCTGGAACCAAAAATTGAAGTTTCAGGACTTTTTCCCTCCAGTTAGCAGAGGAGTCGTACTTCATTCTACGGCCTGTAAAAGAGTTTCGTAATACCACTATGATGTGACAATCTTTAGTAAAACGACCATAACTTTTGACTGCGAACTCCAAATGAGGTGAAACCAGATGCGTTGGAAAGCTAATTCAAAGGGCTTTCATTTGGTAGGTCACGAGACATCTAATTCTCTATTTGATAAGAGTTATGATCATTTAAAGTTGACCCTTACATAATCTAACACTAGAAACTCAATTTATAAGAAAGTTTTGAACTCGGCTAAGTACTAGAGGTCTCTTATGGCCCTAATCCACCTTATATGTATATATACGAATGAGACTTGAAACATAGGTACATGTGAGGATAGAATTATGGGGTGTCACAAATATATTTAAAAATTGTATAAAAAAATTACTACTAATTATGATAATTGGAAAATTAAAAAATTTAAATACATGTTGCGTAAAAGTATAAAAAATGTAAATCATGATATTTGACAACTTCAAATTATTAAAAATAAATAAAAATTTCAATTGATTATTGAAATTAATCTATCGACGTCATATAAAAAGGAACAAAAGAAATAACATGCATTACTTAATTAGGAAACTACGTAAAAATTGTCATGAATCTAGATAATTAACAATGATAATATATCTATATATGAAAATCAAATAAAAAGAATTAACAACTTAAAATGTTTAAAAGATGTATGAAAAGTTCAATAAACACTCGATACTGCTTAGCAGGCAGCAGGTCGACACCCCGCTTGAGCAGCTTAAGAGTGCATCTATAATATTTTAAAGATTTTTCTATTTTAATTTGTTTGTCATAATCTTAATGTTTTATATATTAACAAATTACGTAAAAAATACTACTAATCATAATAATTGATAATTTAAAATGTTTTAAAAATATGTTACATAAAAGTATTAAAAAAAAACTATAAATCACGATATTTGACAACTTCAAATTTTTCAAAAATAAATAAATAATTCAATTAATTATTGACATTCATCTATCGATGTTACATAAAAGGGGACAAAAAAATAACATGTATTATTCAGTTAGGAAACTACGTAAAAATAACCATGAATCTAGATAATTAACAATAGTAATATATTTATATATGAAAATTAAATAAAAAATACTATAAATCACAAAAAAAACAACTTAAAATATTTAAAAGATATACAAAAAGTTCAACCAACACTCGAATTAGTGTCACGTAAATTAGGCTAGATGGATAACATATGTTAGGTAAAAATGGCGTAGACGTAACATGGGTCATATTTAATTAAAAAATTAAAAATTAAATGCCAAAAAAATTTGTCTTTTGAAATTTTATCAGTGCTACATAAATTGAGACAAAAGGAACAACATATGTTATTTAGAAATTATGTAAAAATTTACTATACTCACAATAATTAATAATTTAAAATATTTAAAAACCATATTAAAATTTAATTGACTTTTAAAATTCTATCTATATCACATAAATTGAGACACATAAAATGATGTCTAGCGTATATATATTATATGTCAGATAAATAACAAATTACCATATGAAAATCTATTGTACCTCCTAATAATGTACCAATATTTTATAGGAAAAACTAAGCTTATGCCCCCTTTGAAGCAAATTATGTACATCCATATAATTCTTCCCCCCCACACCTCCCCTTCCCCCTTTACATTTTTGCTATATGTTGTATGAACGTTTTGTGCTTTATTATAAGTCTCTTCTTTAGACAAAATTGTCTTTTCACCTTTTTCCTTAAATTATTATTCAATTTATCTTATAATATAAGGAATTCTATGTAATGATCTCGAAGGTTATTTTTGAAATGACTCGAAAAAGTGCCCGAAAATGTGCCTTGGAAGTAGCCATAATCGTAATTTTTATATATCACAAAATTCATGCGTGACATATAAAATCTGACTTCATATTCTTATTCGGGGGGCCAAATTGAGTGGGAAATGGGTCTAACCCCGATTTTATAGCAGCCGTAGCAAAATTTATTTTTCCAAGTTTGCACAAAACAGTGGGGGTGTGCGATGGTACCGTGACGTGGACCTATCACAGACCTACATATTTTGTTGCCAGTTTTCTCACTTCGGTCCAAGGCTTTGGGGTATTGGGTTTAAGTCTTCCCATGCGTAAAAACACTTATACTTAGCCATATTTTATCTTCATATCATATAAGACATTCCCCAATACTCTCTCAAATACTTAGACAAATATTTCACCCAAAATTCAAGCGTCAAATCTTATTCCGGATTTGAGGATTTCATTCAAGCTTGAAGTCTCCATTCAAATCTTTTCAAGAAAATCTCCAAAGTTGAAGTATGTGGGTTTCAACCATTGGGTACTTTCACCCATGGTGCCCAAGCTTCTTTTTTACTTAAATTGCATGTTTCTAAGTTGATTCACCTATGGATCTTACTTATAATGAATTTGACTATGAACTAAGTTGGGGTTTCTTAAAAGTGTGACTGTTTAAGCATATTTTGAGCTATGAATCTATGACCTATTTTGAGATTTGATGAAGGGCTTCAATGTATATTGCATGAGGATATTACCATATGTTGGTGGATTGATTTAGTTCAAGTTTTCTTGCATGATTTCACTCTTGAATTATATGATTTTATACTAGCATTACCTGTCAAGTGTTTGATAAAATATTTGGTTAGGGTTTCTTGAGTTGCTGAAGGCCTAATGCATGATATATGAGCTATGTGACTTCATGATGATGAAAGGAAGGTATATATGTGTTATTTCATGAAAGGTATCTTTAGTGTTGTAAGTTGACCATAACCAAGTTGAGGAGTTGATACCTCAAACACCGTGATGGGAGGTGGTAAACCCATTAACCAAGTTGAGGCTTGGTACCTCAAACACCTTGATAGGAGGTGGTAAACTCATCAACCAAGTTGAGAGATTGGTACCTCAAACACCTTGATGGGAGGGGGTCAACCTATTATCCAAGTTGAGGGGTTGGTACCTTAAACACCTTGATGAGAGGTGGTAAACCCATTAACCAAGTTGAGGGGTTGATACCTCAAGCACCTCCAAGGAGTGGTTTACCTTGGATTCCAAGTACTAAGTGGTGGTCTATAGTGATGGTCTCTTCCTACACATATACTGTGTTTCTATATAAGCATGTTTTACTTCAAGCATTGGTCATGCATGCCATGTTGCTAATATACTATCTCTTGCGTATGATTATGCATTTTGATTATGTTGCCTATCTATTGTTATATTGTATCCTACATAATTAGTACATTCAAATGTACTAACACATATTTTATGCCTACATGATGTTACCATGTAGGAACTGGAGCTCCTTACGATCATCCTCATCCTCCCCGTGGCTAGTACTAACTTCTCAAAGCAAGTTTGGTGAGTCCTCAACTCCGGGAACGATATCTCTTGTTCTTATATTATGTAAGACTCTCACTATCCATTTATATGCTTTTAACTATGAGGGTGAGCCCAGAAAGTTGTCTTGGCCCCCATTCAATTCTAAGTTTAAGGTGTTGTTGGACAAGTTATGTAATTATGCTTGAGCTTGACTCTCTTTGACTTTTTTGATGTTTTATAATTTGAAAGACTTCCCTTAGCCCCTTATCCTTATTTCTATTCTCTTATGGTTGTTTAATTGCTTTTACAACCAAGGATGTGTAATGATTTGTTAAGAGGCTTGTTTGGGGTCCCTTCGGATTACCCATTCGTCGTGTCACATCTAGACCCTAGGCTTGGGTTGTGATAATTTTTGTCATTTTCGTCCAAATTTCCATTTTTCCATTCCCAAAAGCTGCCTTGCATTATTTTTGGTCAAGTCTAAAAGCCGATTTTGAAAGCCTTGTAAGAAGTTGGAGTTTTGCTAAACAAAGAGTTTTTAAAGGCATAAAGTAGAAATTTTGAAGTTTGAGGTCATTTTGAGTTTCATGTGTCATAATTCAATTTTGTTGATTCCATCAGTTCTGGTATGTCAAATCTGGTCTAGGAGAACTTGCAGAGCTGAATTCGTGGTTAAAACGAAGATTTGAGGCCTAAAGTTGCACTTTTAGTTCATTTTGGATCATAAGTTTGACTTTGGTCAACATTCGAATTTTAGAAGCTCGGATTGAAATTCTGTCAATTGCAGTGGTTCCAGATGGTAAAACTAACACTAGAAATGCTTCGTTGTAATTTTTAGAGCTTTTGAGAATATTTTGAGTTCGAAACTAGTTTAAATGTCTTTCTAGGGTTATGGGCCAAGGAGGCTCCAAATTTGAATTGTGATAGTTTCATTGAGTCCGGAATGTCATTTCGGCTAGTGTTCCATGTTTGGTTTGTGTTCATGGGTTTTTGAATGAATTTAGAGGGCATGTGTTGTGATTTTTCTAAGTTGGAAAATTACTGGTTTAGCTGTATCCAATGCAAGTGGATGGTCTCCACGTTTGCAGATTTCTTTACGTATTCACGGAGTTTCAAGGCACCAGACCTCTACATTGGCAGACTAGGTCCCCGTGTACGCAGAGGGTTATGCAAAATAAGCTCCGTGTTCACGGAAGGTCTTCCGTGTTGAAACCCGAGTTTGACCGACCTATAACTCATTTTAGATTGTCATTTGATTAAGTAGGTATTATTAAAACTTTTTAAAATAAATGAGTTTACTTTCAATTTTATCCAATAATTACATATTTTTTAAACTTTTTTAACTTTTAAAATTTGTTTGTTATTTTTTTAAAAATAAATTCATATAAAATACTTTCATTTTGTTATTATTATTATTTAATGATTATTATTTTAGTGGTAATAGTAGTAGTAATATTTGTTATTGTTGTTTCTTTCATTATTTTACTTAGTATTATTTTTAGTGTCATATTTTACCATTTCATAAAATTTTAATTTAAGATAATAACTTTAAATATTTTTACATATATTACGTATTTTCTTTATATAAAGATTATTGTTTAAAATATCATATATCTTTTATAAGGGTGTATATTATAATTCTAAATTAGATGACAATTTATTTACTTTCATCTCAATTTATTTAATCGTAGCCTTTTCTACCTATTTCATTTCAATTTTAGTCAATTTCTCTGTAATTTATTTTAACTCTAGTCATATTCCTTACAATTTTCTTCAATTCTAGCATAAATTGGATCAATTTGTGGCTCAATTTTAAATTCTCAATTCATTTTCATTTAATTAAATACGGATAACCCATTTTTGATTTGGATCTGACCAATATCCCTGAGATTCAATCTCAACCGTTCATTATTGTTTATCCTACGATTGAAATTTAATCACTTTTTCTTTCCTATTTTAGACATCGAGACTCATCAACCCTAGTCATTTGCCCCTTTCTCATCACCTTGAGCCGCCCCACCTCTCCTCTCTCGCTTCATCGGTGGCTCCTCTTTGCCAAAGCCAACAACCAGTAGTCCACCTCTATACTCCTTCAGCCAGCGTCACTCCTAAAACCTAAACTTCTGTCACCCCTTTTGTCTAACCCCACCGGAAAATTCCTAGCATCCCCTTCCTTTTTCCTCCGGCCAGTGAACCAAACTACACCCACAGAAAACCTTCAAAAACCTGCCTCTCTTTTTGGGCGACCCTCATCCTTTTTCATCACTAGCAGCACCGTACGTTGCTATCCCCTCTCTCCTCCCCACTGTCGAGCCCCGTCGGACAACAATCCACGGTGAACCACCACAAAACGTCATTCTTTTTCGAGAACCCACAGAAAAATCCCCAAAAATTTATCAAACGACCACCATGCAACAAATCCCTTTTGTTCCTCCATTTACTTCGTTCTCTGGTGAGAATCGCCACGAAAATCCACCGAAAAATCCCTACGAGTCGACCCTTTTGCTTCGTCAAAAACAGTCCCAAATGATCCCATTCATCTACCTCAAACTACCAAAAAAAACTCTATCTAAAATAACCCCCTTTTGCTCCTTTTTTTCAGGCAAAAATCACCACCAAAGTCACTTGAGAAAACCCATGCAAACAATGACATTCACCAAAGCTCCGACAGAAACTCATCGGAAGGCGGACAATCCCAACCAATAGTGACACGTGTTGATGTCAACCATGGGTAAATAATTTTATTTGATTTACGGTCCAATTATAGTTATAGAACTATCCATGGTATGATTCTTCCAACTTTTATGTGTTTCTGCTTCATCTATCAGGTTAAGTTCTGAATTCATTATCATTTGCTTATTTACATCCTATTTTACATTATTGTCTGAGATTTTCATATTTTTTTATTTCGTGGATATAATGTGTTGATATTATACTTGCATTTTGGAGGTTGCTTCTATAATTCTCTTGATTGCCTATACTACTTGCTTCGATGAAATTTTTATTTTTGTAGTAATTGAAATATAGTTTTAGACCGAATTGATCCTGTGGCTTTAATTAGAACTAGGATATTCTGGAATCCTTTTATTTGTGGTAAATTTAGATTGCTTAATTGATTTTTTAAACTTTTGTGGTTGAGCATGGTTGACTGAAATTGGCTGTTTTCCTCCTTAATTTACTCTTTTCAATTTACTGTGTATGGTAAATTTCATAATCAATTTATGGTAAATTTTTATATTTTACGGTGTATTTTCATGTCACTTAGTTTATTTTTGGTACCAGATCCTTGATTGTCAATTTACTGTATATTTCTCTAGTAAATTTTTATACTTTGTATATCATTGTCTGATTTGTTTTTGGTATATTCTTGGAGAAAATTAATTGAATTCTTAATTGTCAATTTACTATATCAATTCTTTATTTATGGGAAGGTTGATTTTTTTTTACTTCTTTAGATCATTTCTGTTATGAACCAAGCCTAGGGCCTAGACGTGACACGACGATGGGGACCCAAAGGGACCCCAAACAAGCCTCCTAGCATATCATTTACACATCCTTGGTCGCGGAAGCAATTAAACAACAATAAGATAATGTAAATAAGGGTAAAGGGACTAAGGAAAGTGTTTCATATCTTTAAAAAAAACATACAAGAGTCAAGCTCAAAGCATCATTACATAACTTGTCCAACAACACTTTTAAACTTAGAATTTAGCAGGGCCAAGACAACCTTCCGGGCTCACCCTCATAGTCAAAAGTATCTAAACAAAGAAAAAAGTCTTTACATAACATAGGATCAATAGCTATTGTCCTCGGAGTTGAGGACTCACCAAGCTTTGCTTCAAGAGATAGTACTAGCCACGTGAAGGAGGAGTATGATCAAGTGGAGCTCCGATTCCTACATGGTAACATCATGTAGGCATAGAGTATGCGTTAGTACGTCTGAATATAGTAATATGTAGGATTCAATGCCACAAGAGATAAGCAACATAGTCAAAATGTATAATTAGGCAATGGATAAGCATTTAACAACATGACATGCATGAATGATGCTTGAAATAAACATGCTTATATAGAATATATTACATGTGTAATAAGAGAACATCATTATAGAATCCAAGGGCTATGGTCTTGGATTCCATAACTATGGTGGTAGGCCTTGGATTCCATAACTATGGTCTCTTTCTACACATGTAATATGTTCTATATATAAGCATGTTTTACTTCAAGCATTGATCATGCATGATATGTTGCTAATATATTATCTCTTACTTTGATTATGTCGCCTATCTCTTGTTGTATTACATCCTACATACTTAGTACATTCAAATGTACTAACACATACTCTATGCCTACATGATATTACCATGTAGGAATCGAAGCTGCACTTGATCATCTTCCTCCTCCACGTGGCTAGTACTATCTCTTGAAACAAGCTTGGTAAGTCCTCAACTCCGAGGATAATATCTATTAATCCTATATTATGTAAATACTCTTTTCTTTTTTTAGATACTTATGACTATAAGGGTGAGCCCAAAAAGTTGTCTGGGCCCACACCTAATCTATGCTAGAGGTGTTGTTGGACAAGTTATGTATTTATGTTTTGAGCTTTAACTCCTTTGATGATTTATGCTAAGAAAGACTTCCCTTAGTCCCTTTTATCGTTATCTGTATTCTCTTATTGTTGTTTAACTTCTTCCGTGACTAAGGATGTGTAAATTATATGCTAAGAGGCTTGTTTGGGGTCCCCATTAGCTGTGTCATGTCTAGGCCCTAGGCTTGGGTCGTGACAAATACAATACCCTAGTTTCTCTCCATATTGATTTCTCGCTTGTGATAGCTAGTTTAGTTATATTTCTCATTGATTATTACAAAACCCTCCCCCCTTGGGGAAGTAAGTTGGTTAATCATTCGGACTGCAAATTGGTGAATTCTCTTGAGTTTACGTATTCCTTGTGGGTTTGACCCTAACCTTTATTAGGTTCTATTTCTCGACGACGATCACTTTATCCTCTAAAAAGGAGGTGTAACTTAGGCGACATCAAGATTTTGGAACTGTTGTCGGGGAATACAGCTAGACTTAATGAATTCATTAGTAATTCGAGTGTTAATCCTTGGTTCCCTTATTTAAATTTTGTTGTTGTTTTTCTTCTTTTTCGGGGTATAAGTGTGGTGTATGCCCAACAATTGGAGTCAAGGCAACTCCTTAACTTTATTTGACCCAAAGATCTACAAAACATTGAGGAGAATGCCTCAAGACAATGCCACTAATGCAGCCAATGCAACTCTGAACAGGAATAACAATGAGGATGTTGAGAATGAGAACCCACATCCTTTGGAGGACATTGCTCCACAACCTCAGGATTTCAATACTAATTCTTACTAGTGGAATCAGTACAGGCTAAATCCTATGGCTGTGGAGGTGACTAGAGCTATTATGTTACCACCACTACCGGTAGACACAAAGTTCATAGTCTCGAGTGGGTGATTTGAGATACTGCAGAACCATAGGTTAATTGCGGGCTTACCATTGGAGGTCCTCACAGCCATCTACACAATGTGACATTTATCTGCAAGAGTATGATGAGAACATAGAATCTATCTGTGGATGCTATGGGACTTCATGTTTTCCCATTGTCTCTTAAAGGCAATGTAACATTATGGCTATCTGAGCTCCCACAGAGTTCAATCGCCAGTTGGCTAGACTTGGAGAAGGCCTTTTTGGAGAGGTACTTCCCTATATCGAAGAAGCTCAAGTTGAAGGAACAGATCAACAACTTCAAGCAGCTTTCGGGTGATTCAATCAGTACTCCTTGGGAGTGGTTTACCAAATGTCTGAGGAGCGTCCTTGACCACAAGATAGTTGATGATTCTTTGGTGGAGATATTCTATTGTTCCCTTGATGAGAATAATCAAGCCTGTGCTAACACTATCAAGGGGTCATATTTTTGGATCAACTATTTGCAAGGATCGCAGAGCGAATGGAAATAGTGGTCAAGACTAATCGTGCATAGGGGAAGCATAACAGTCATGTGCTATTAGTGAGGGTCCAGAGAAAGCAAAGATCAATGAAGAAATCATGCAACAGCTTCCCCAGATTCGCACAAGTATGGAGAGGTAATGATGAAGCAGAGCCAAGAGAGAGTAAATATAGTGGTTCATCAATCTCCACGTGCACCCATGTACGAGGAGCCTTATTATGATGAGGATGCATGTTTTGTTACTGATCAGACAAGGGGTTTCTGGACTAACGCCCAAGGGTCTAATCAGGACTATTAGTGCCAAGGTCAAGGAGACCAAGGTTAGAAATTTAATTAAGATGGAACTTACAGGGAAAACCACAGAGGTTACTATGATATGAACAGGAGTCCAAAGAGAGATATAGATTGGGGTCGCAGAGAAGGTGATCTTAGGCGTATTCATACACCTAAATAAGTAAAAGTCCCATAAATAGAGTTAAGTTCGAGGGCAAATCCGTAGAGTTTTAGGTATTTCAATAGGATTTTGTGTATTTTGTTAACACTAGACAAATTATGCCTCGGGTTTGTAATTTTATTGATTCTTACTAGGTGTTAAGATTCCAGAATGAGACCCAAAGTAAAGAAAGGCAACCTGTACAAGAAAACAAGGAAGGAAAAATTGCAACACTTGGTCCGCGACCAAGATGCATCGCTTACCAGTGTTAATTCACTGGAAAAAAAAACAGGTTTTCAATGTGGTAGGTAGAAAAGTAACCAAAATAACAATAGTACGCGTCGCAGACTAGTGTGAAATTGGTGACTTTGGTCCAGTCAATATTGTATGCAGAATTTTGTTAATATAATACTAAAGCGCGTTGTGGACTTAAGGGAAAATGCGCGAAAAGTCAAATTTATGGGCTATAAATGTCATGAAAAACTTGTAAACCTAGGCATCCATTATTATAAATTTTGTGTAAGCTGTGGAGGCAGCTGGTCACTGTGAAAACACCATTTTTGGTCAGATTTCTCACCACTTTTGTATTTTCTTATGATTTTGATTATAATGTTGGTGTGTATGATTAGCATGAGTGGCTAATCTTTTCATTTTCTAGGATAGTAGCCATAGACAATGTGTTAATCTTTGAGTTTTAGTGCTTATGAATGGGTTTTTGTGATTGTTCTTATATTATTTAAATCTACATTTCCTAGCTTCACTTGTGAAAATGAATACGTTTTGCATTGTGAATTCGAAAGATGCTTGAATGCATAAGAACACAATAATGTAGGGAGCTTGTTCAACTAAAATATTAGATTGATTTGTGTATTGGAGATTTGTGACAACTACCTTTACCCCAAGCTTGATTTAATGTCCAGGAAGATAATATTAATACATTTCTATTGTATTGTTTATCCATGCTCAACGATGTAGTTAGGCAAATAATAGGAATAGGCAAACGGAGCTGTGTAACCTCAATTTGGTAATTTTAACCCTACAAGTCAATAATCACTGCCCAAACATAAGTGTGAAATTCGAGATTAATACGGCATCATTAAGGTTACAATCCTGGAATCTCGCAATATTGAATCTGTAAAATACAAGATAAAAAGAATCTTATTTATTTGCAAGTTCACTAGTATAGTTTCAAGTCTAGCTATTTTAATACACAATTTAACAAATTAATTCTTTATCGGCTTACAAATATTATAACTCAGAATATTTAACAATTTATATTAAATCCCTTGGGTACGATAATTCGGTCCTTTAAATAAGACCACTATATTACTTATTTTTACCACGTGCACTTGCGTGTTCTGGGAGGCAACAAGTTTTTGGCGCCATTGCGGGGATTTAAAGTATAAATTGAGTAATTTTCTGAGTTTTTTTGTTTTGTGGTGTTCACTAAATTTGATCATAATTGTGTTGCTTGTGCAGAAAATTTAGTTTAGAACTGGAGGAGCAAGATTCACACTTTCGTCAATCTAAGAGGAGAGAAAGTATCTTGTTTCAAACTCTTCCAAGTGTAATCGTTGAGTAGGAAAATATAATGGAGATTAAGGAAGAAATTGATCATGTCGAAGAAGAGATGGTGGAACAAAATCCACCTGCACCACCAGCACCTAGGACAGTGAGAGATGTTTCCTAGAACCACCAATGTCACTAGTTGTTTCGAAAAATCAGAACCTCGTGGTTGTTGGGAGATTAAACAAAGTATGGTTCAATTGCTACACTTAATTGGGTAGTTTACCGGATTGCCACATGAAGATCCACAAGTACATGTTCAAAATGTTTTAGAAATCGTTGACACTTTCATTCCAGCAGGCGTAAATCGAGATTATGTGAGGATGACCTTGTTTCCCTTCTCATTGTTGGGGGAAGCAAGGAGGTGGCTGAAAATTGAACCACCGAACTCTATTACTTCATGGGATGATCTTGCTAGAAAGTTTCTTATTCAATTTTTTCCATCCGGTAAGACGACCAAATTGAGAAGTGAAATTTTAAGCTTTAAGCAAAGGTCGGAAGAAAACTTGCATCAAGCATGGTACAGGTTCAAAACTTTACTTATCAATTTTCCACATCATTGTCAATCTAACGTAGTGTTGGTCTATACCTTCATTGAAGGATTGAAACCAAACACAAAGATTCTTCTTGATTCTGTTGCAAGAGGACAAGCTTTGGAGAAGACATACGATGAGTTGTATACACTTCTCAATCATATAGCGCAAGGAAATCCCAAGTGGAATGGATGATCAAGTTGACTCGCAGTTCCTAAGCAAGTTGGAATGTTGGAAATTAACGTCAATCACTACTTTGCATGCACAAATTTCTTCTATGAAAAACATGATGACGACCCAATTCAACAACTTATTAATAGGTCAGCAATAGAAAAATCTAGTAGTGAGTCAACAATCTACACCAATAAATGTCGTACAATAACAACAACAAAATAATTAGTACGATGTTTGTGGAGGAGGAGACCACACTGCTGAATTTTGCAGTTCAAATCTGGAGGTAGTAAACTTTGTTGGAAATGCAAATAGAGGCGGATAGCAAGTCTTTGGGAATTCCTACAACCCAAATTGGAGGAATTATCCTAACTTTTCTTAGGGTTGTAACCAATAAAATCAAGGACAGTCTCAATAACAACGTCCGCAAGGAGGTCAACCATACTACAATTAACAAATGCACCAACCAGTGAGACTGGTCAATCCGAAGTCGAATAGTGAAGTGCTAAGGCAAATTTTGGCAAACCAAAATCTCCATAAGAAAGAAATCCAAAGACATAAACAAAATCTTCAAAATTTGGAGAAGCAATTGGGGCAATTGGTAAGCTCTATAAATTCATGACCCCAAGAAGGTTTACCAGGAGATACGGATCCAAATCCAAAGCAAGTTCATGCCATAAGCTTGAGAAGTGGGAGGCCATTGACCAAATTAGAGCCCAAGGAGAAACATATGGCTGAACCAAGTGGCATTCAAAATGAGGAACCCGTGATTCCAAGCACGTCCACTGATGAGGCAATTTCATTGCCTAAGTCATTGCCTCCATTACCAAAAAAGCTGAAAAAGAAGAAGGAGGATGAATGTTTTCAAAAATTCATTAGGCTCTTAAAGCATGTACAAATTAACTTACCACTTATTGATGTGTTGCAGGGAATTCCAAAATATGCAAAGTATGGAAGGACATTATGGCCAATAAGAACAAGTTGGCGGAATATGAGACTGTGGTATTCACCGAAGATTGAGCTCTAGAATCTTGAATAGAGCTCAATTTCCAGCAAAGCTAAAAGATCCCGAAAGCTTCACGGTGCAAGTAACAATTGGGAGCTACTTGAATGCCAATGGGTTAGTGACCTCGAGGCAAGCATAAATCTTATGCCAAGTTCGTTGTTTTCAATATTGGGACTTGGGAAACCAAACCCCACTACAATTGTGCTGTAATTGGTGGATATATCAATGGCGAGCCTGAAGGTGTTATTGAGGATGTCTTAGTTCAAGTGGGATCCCTCATTTTCCCATTGGACTTTGTCATTCTTGATTTCAAACCTGATCCTGAAGTTCTTTTCATACTTGGTCATTTATTCTTGGCAATAGAAGGGGTATTGATTGACGTGGCTCCAGGGAGACTCATAATGAGAGCCCATGACAAAGTTGAAGTCTTTGAAGTGTACAAGGCTATGAAGCTACTAGCTGCATATGAAGATTTGGCAGCCATCATTGTAATAGAAACAACTACCTCGGTAAGTCAAGTGGAGGTTCAAGACCCGTTAGCGAGAGTGTTGCTAAATCAAGGGCTAGTGGATGACGTAGAGCCTATTGAAATTGAGAGTGTGTTGAACAATAATGCAAGTTTGTTCAAGAAGGGGCAGCACCATTAAATAGGGTGTTGGACCCTGCTCCTAAACCATTAATAAAAGAACCACCGAAGCTGGAATTGAAGCTGTTGCACTCACATCTCAGGTATGTTTTTCTTGGAGATAATGGTACGTTACCTATAATTTTGTCTGCTTTATTGACTGCAGCTTAGGTGGAAGATGCAGTCATTGTGTTCAAGAAAAGGAAGAGAGCTATGGGGTGGAAAATGTTGGACATCCACAACATTTGTCCAGCTTTGTGCATGCACCAAATCTTCATGGAGGAAGGTCATAAACCAGTGGCACAACCACAAAGAGGGCTGAACCCAATAATGAAGGAAGTTGTAAAGAAGGAGGTGATAAAGTGGTTAGATGCATGAATCATTTTCCCTATCTTGGATAGAAAATGGGTCAGCCCGGTTCAATGTGTTCCAAAAAAAGAAGGCATGACGGTAGTCACTAACGATAAAAATGAGGTGATACCAACAAGAATGGTGATGGAGTGGAGAATATGCATGGATTACAATAAGCTAAATGATACCACCCGAAAAGATCATTACCTAGTACCATTCATCGACCAAGTGCTTGATAGACTTGCCGAGCAAGAATATTATTGCTTCTTGGATGGTTACTCGGGGTATAATCAAATCAGCATTGCTTCGAAAGACCAAGATAAAATCACATTTACTCGTCCATATGGTACACATGCCTTCAAATGCATGCCCTTTGGGTTATGCAATGCACTGATCACTTTTCAATGGTGTATGATGGCCATTTTTCATGATATGGTCGAGGAATATGTGAAGTGTTTATGGATGATTTCTCAATCTTTGGGGAATCATTTGAAAAGTGTTTGGAAAATTTAGATAAGGTTTTAGCAAGATACGAGGAAACTAACCTTGTCCTTAATTGGGAAAATGTCATTTTCTTGTTAAGGAAGGGATAGTTTTGGGGCACAATATCATGGTTTAGAGGTGGACTGAGCAAAAATTGAAGTGATTGAGAAGATGCCACCACATATTTCTGTCAAAGGAGTCTGAAGCTTTCTTAGACACGCGGGATTCTTCCGTCGATTCATCAAGGACTTCTCAAAGATTGCTAGGGTGCTTTACACACTCCTAGAAAAAGAGGTACCCTTTAACTTTGATCCTTCATATTTGCAGGAATTTGAGATGTTGAAGAATAAGTTGATTGAGGCACCTATCTTGCAAGCACCGGATTGGAGTCTACCATTTGAGCTTATGTATAATGCAACTGACATGGCAGTGGGTGCTGTTTTGGGACAACGAAAGGTCAAGGTGTTCCACTCAATATACTATGTGAGAAACTCTTCATTTAACTCAAAGTAACTACACAGTTATGGAAAAAGAGATGCTCGCATTATTATATGCTTTTGATAAATTTAGATCTTATTTGGTGGGCACCAAGGTCATCGTTTTCACTGACCACACCACTGTCTGGAACTTGTTCAACAAGAAAGATATGAAACCACAGGTTATCTGGTGGATCATGCTACTCCAAGAGTTTGATATTGAGATCAAGGATCGAAAAGGGAGTGAACATCAGATTGCCGGCCATCTCTCTCGCTTGGAAAATGATGCTCACATAGGGGAACAAATGCAAATCAAAGAAGAATTTTCAGATGAGCAGCTGCTGGCACTTGAAGTGGAAGAGCTACTATGGTACGCATACATTGTCAACTACTTGGTAAGTGGAGTTTATCCCCAAATTCCAACCATCAACAATGCAAGCAGTTAGCCAATGACACCAAGGCTTACACATGCGATGAGCCTTATCTTTTCAAGCAAGGAATTGACGGTATAGTGAGAAGGTGTGTGCCCAAAGCTGAGCTGTAACAAATTCTAGCTAGGTGTCATGCTTCGCCATATGGAGGTCATAACAAGGGTGAGAGTACAACTCACAAGGTGCTTCAATCGGGTTTCTTTTGGCCAACTCTATTCAAGGAAGCTGTACATTTTGTGAAATGTTGTGATGCTTTCCAAAAAGCTGGGACCATCTCTTGGCGGCATGAGATGCCTTTTACCAACATTTTAGAGGTGGAGATATTTGATGTATGGGGTATGGACTTCAAGGGTCCATTCCCACCCTCTTTTGGAAACACTAACATCTTGGTCGCAGTTGATTATATGTCCAAATGGGTGGAAGTAGTAGCTTTACCTACTAATGACTCCAAGGTTGTGAGTAAATTCTTGAAGAAGCATATCTTCACTCATTTTGGTACACCCAGAGCCATCATTAACGATGGTGGGATGCACTTCATCAACCAATCAGTGAAGAACCTTCTTGCAAAGTACAGGCTAAGACACAAGGTTGCTACAACTTACCATCCTCAAACAAGTGGTCAAGTAGAAGTATCAAATCGAGAAGTGAAGCAAATCCTGTTGAAAATGGTGAATGCTACGAGGAAGGATTGGGTTATCAAGTTAGATGAAGCATTGTGGGCATATTGAACTGCCTATAAAACATCCATTGGTACATCCCTGTATAGGATAGTTTATTGAAAAGCTTGTCATCTTCCGGTGGAGCTCGAACACCAAGCTTATTGGGCAATCAAAGGCTAAATCTTGACCTCAAGCTTCCAGAAGAAAGAGGTTAGAACAATTGAAGGAGTCAGAAGAATCACGGCTTTAAGCGCACGAGAATGCCAAGCTCTACAAGGAGAAGATCAAACGATGGCATGATTGGCATATACTCAAACACATTTTTGAGCCGGGCCGACAGGTACTTCCCTTTAATTCTTGTTTAAAATTGTTCCCAGGTAAGATGCAGTCAAAATGGAGTGGACCCTACGTGGTGGTACTTGTAACACCATATGGAGTGGTGAAATTAAAGGACGAGACCTCCAGCCAAACATATTTGGTAAACGGTCAACGTGTCAAGCACTACTACGACGAAGACACAACCACATTTGAAGAGGCCATTGAATTGGCCAAAGATGAGTAAGTTCATGTTGCATTGTGCCACGACGTTAAATCAAGCGCTACACGGGAGGCAACCTGTGATGAGGTGATATTTTTCTATTTTATTTTATTTCATATTTTTAAATTTCTAATAATTAATTAAATAAATAAATGAAATAATAATAATAATAATAATAATAATAATAATAATAATAATAATAATAATAATTTTCATGACTTAAATCCAGGAAAAATAAAAAAAATGAAAAACTGCACAAGATACACCAGTTCCTGTAGCGGACTGGGTGCCAAAATTGTGCAATTTTTCGATCTTTGATTCCCGTTGAGTTGTTGGTTAATTTTTTGGAATTTTTGGATCAAAATCAATTGTTGCAGCATATTTTAGCATGTTTAGGTGTTAGGTCAATTTTTTCGAACCCCGAACGATTTTGTTTTTACTATTCTGGGCAGAGGGGTTTTCGTGTCCCCTCCACAACGCGCACTTAGGCCCAAAAATATGAATTTTTTTACCAAGTTCAGATTTGTGTCCCCTCCACGACGTGGAGAGGATGCGCACATGTTATTTTTTTCGGTTTCTAATTAACCCGACCTGACCCGGTGCCTTTAAATAAAACCCCCATCCTTTTAATCCCCATTGCCCGATCTCCTTTCTACTTTCTTCTTCGTTTCCTCTTCTAAATTCCCACAACACTCACCCTAAAACCTCCTAAGCTGCGATGCACACCCAAGCATTGCATAAACTCCACATTATTCTTGCATCATTTGTCAACTCCAAGTAAGTTTCTCTCTCTATTCTTGCTTTCTGCTTGACTGGTGACACTTGTACTGCTATGTGTTCCTTAACAAAAATGAGTTAATGGGTTGCATCTTGTGTTGATTGTTAGAAGTGTGGTAATCTTGGTTTGCATTTATAACACACCACACCTTACAATATTGGTACAGTGCAAATGAAACATGACATGGTTTGGTCAAATTGACGCTAAACTTTAAAAGTGCTTGAATCTCATGTTAATGGGTTATATGGGCTTCTAACGCTTAAGTGGGTAGAGTATATATGTGTTTTGTATCGAATTGAGGAGATTACGACCTTAAAATGAATTAAGACAATTGAGGTGCTTGTAGGACTTAGAAGCTAGCAGGTGAGTTACCTACTTGCTTAGCTTAAATTTTTTAGTTAAATGGAGACGAGGCTCGATGTCGAATTTGTCCAAGTTCGATTATGAATAAAGTCCGTGTTAAGGGTGTAACTGTCACAACCCAACCCAGGGGTCGTGATTAGTGCCGATTGGGCACCCAAACAATACCAAACCAGATGTACAATTATATTAACTACAGGACTTAGCGAAATTTCGGCAGAGTTTCCTCTGTTTTATTGACAACCCAAACCCTGCAAACAGAAGTCCCAACATACTACAAACATTCACATACATATATATATATACATGTGCGGGCCGACAAGGTCACCGCTGTGGTAGAACCGTCCAACAAGAGTATCATTTGTACATAGTCAAGACACACGTAGTATGCCATACCCACATGTATCCACAGACCTCTAAACGTACAAACTGAATCATAAGACGGGACAGGGCCCCGTCATACCCGCGAATATACATAAATGCAAAATACATAAAGTAAGTATACGTTATACGTGTATATACCAAAAGATTTGCTCCTGAGGCAAGGGAGCACTTCAACGGTGGACAAAGATCCTAGGAAGATGACTCTCTAACCTGTGCATCAGTACCTGCGGGCATGAAATGCAGCTCCCAAAGGAAGGGGGTCAGTACGAAATACGTACCGAATATGTAAAGTAGAAAGTACGAAATATAAATGAGAATAAGATTTCAAATAAAAATAAATAAGCCAAACCTGTGCAAACATAAAAATAATTCTTTATTTAAAATATCAAAATAATGGATATCGGACGGGAATGATGGCGACCCCTGAACTCGCGCCATCCTGTACATGACGTTAGAAAAGTACATCTGTATTAGAGCTGAACTACAGGCGTTACGTATCGCCGTCCCTGTAGTCACGTCATGAAATAGAGAAAGAATAGGTGAGATACAGGCGTTACGTATCGCCATCCCTGTACTCACGCCATAGGAAAGGTATAGTGCCAGTGAAATACAGGCGTTACGCATCGCCGTCCCTGTATCCACTTCATAAGATAGGTGAGCTACAGGCGTTACGTATCGCCATCCCTGTGTGCCCGTGTCACGGTGTCAACCATACCCTGTCGTGCCCTACCTGCCTTCGGAATATATATACATATGCTCACATAACTATACATGCGCACGATAATAACCGGCCCGAGAATCGGTGAATGAAGCTAAACGGCACGAATAGAGTCGTGAGAATCATATGCATAAAAACTAGTTCCATAAACTTAGTAAGA
>JAOTQR010143598.1:0-15811 GCA_025774065.1 Solanum ossicruentum
AACCTTCCTTATGGGAACATATCCCATTTCGGATAGGATTTCCACATATAGCATATCATGTCACATTATACTTTACCTTTTGAAAACCTATGCCATTTCTATGAAGCGACCTTCCTTACAGGAACATATCCCATTTCGGGTAGGATTTCACATAACTTATGTTAGGAACATAGTTCTAGGAAAGGGAGAGGGCCCTTAGGGATAGCCCTAATGCCCCCAATCCATCATTACTAAGTCGTCATCCCATAAGAATACATATACACACACACAATATATATATATATATATATATATACACATGTTTTCAAAGAGACAATAATCATTTCCAAAATCATTTTAATGCATTCTTAGGCTTAATGGTCAAACATCATTCATAATAATTCATACTTAGGGTCAAATTCCAAAATTCATAATTCATACCGTAATTCTCATGCATAAGAATAGCTCATTCGTACATATACAATGGTGTAAGCACCGATAATGCTCCAAGAGCCATAATAAATAGACATATATGTGATCACATTCTTGTCATAATCATAATCTTGTCAAAAATTACATACTTAGCATAATTGGGCTTAACCCACATCATAATTTTCATAAAAATATCATGTCATGAATGAAAATGTCATAAGTGATGTCAGAAAAGTATGGGTAATTAAGATTCAATCTAACATAAACAATATAGTATGAAATTCAAGTAAAAACATAATTAAATTCACATTTAAAATCATAATATAGTCACCCATATATAAAAAAAGTCTTAAAAAGGACACACATACTCATAATTTCATAAACCCAATGTAAATTGTCATAATAGGACTTAAAGTAACTTAAAATCATCAAATATGCACAACATGTACATCCATTTAATTCAATAAATCCAAATAATGAAAACCCATATTCAAAGAGAGCTTAAATTCATGAAATTTGATTGATAAGATTTGGGTCTCCTTAATTGGAAGGAATCAAAGGTCAAACCCACATGCCTAGACCCAATGAAGAAATCCCAAGAGAAATTTAAAGAAGTAGTGTATTTGTCTTAAACCCCAATCTTGAATTCCACAAGAGTTCAATAAAAACATCCCTTAAATTTTTGCGTGAAACTCCCACGGCCCTCTCCACGGGTGCTGAGGCTCTTCAGGGGTCGTGAAGACCCCCCATATAGCCCAGATAAATTTTACAAAAAAGATCATACCTTCTTCATTCAAACTCCAAATGAGGTGAAACCAAGTGCCTTGGAAAGCTAATTCAAAGATTTTTAATTTCATAGGTCGTGGGCTACCCAGTTCATTTTGTGGTAAGAGATATGCCCATTTAAAGATGACCCTTCAATTTGTACTTGTGAGAAACTTAGCCAATGAAATTCCTTTGAACTTGGGTTGATGTATGAGGACCATGATGTACTTAAATAACATAAATAAGCTTGAATTAAAGGCTTGGTAGTGAACATAGCTTGAGCTTGAAAATTTCATACTTAGAATATTTTTGAGCGAAAAGTAAGCCATACAGTTGCCTATAAAGCCCTTGTACCTTTCCACTATCCATATGAAGGACCGTGGCACTAACTTTAGTCAAAATAAATTACCACACCAAGAGTAAGGAAACATTTAGATTTTTCTTTCAACCTTAAGGGCCATACGGCTGGCCACAAGGCCAGTGGCAAGCCACATAGCCTGTTAGCCAGGTCGTACCCCATGCCTTAGTACCAAAAGCACCCAAAACAAAAAATCAAGGCCAAGTGTTGTACCACTGGAGGTCACACAACCAGTGCCAAGGCACATGGTTCATGTGGTCCTCCCTTAGACGACACTTTTTCTAAATTTTGTCTAAAACAAAATATTCAAGTTCCAATGACATCGTACGATATTGGTGTCATTACAAAATCATCCCAAATTCATTTAACTTTCAAAAATGGGAGGGGCTATGTTTTTATCACAATCCATAACACTTGGCTAAATATGTTAGCACCAAACAAGTCAGAATCCCAATGTATAGCTCCAACAAGAGTCAATGGCTACTCAAACTTTACCAAAGACCATATTCTACACACGCACTCATACACCCAATCGACAATTTTCCCTTAAGAATGTTGTCACTCAATCTATCATCGGGAACTGATGAGTTGTCAAACTACAACAATTTTGATGCTTAAAACTTTGATTTTGTGTATTCTCAAAGTGATATTAGTAGATTTGATGGGTTCTTATGTTTGTTTTGAAGGATTACAGGATTGTCATGATTTTTGAGCTAATGTTCAAAAATTGAAGAATTTGTTGTTCTACGAAACCCTTTACAGGCCCTGGAAGTTTTCACAAGTTTTAGAGTAGGCTTCGTGGAAAATCTAATGAAAGGGAGATTTTCTGAGGTTGAATCTACGAACATGCAAATGAGTTGTAAAACATTACATAAGTCATCGTACCCTAAGGATCAGAAAGAGAGGAGTTGCTGAAAAATTATCAGATGAAACCTTTCATGGGCCGTAGAACTTTATACGGCCCGTAGATGGGTCTCATAAAGTCAACCCTATAGTTGCTATGGAGTCCATGAAGCCCCAATTACGGGCCATAAAACTTTACACGGCCCATAAAGTTCTCCATAGTACCTGCCGACCCAATTCTCCTATTTTGATTTGGCTTTGTTTTAAATACAATAAATAGATTTTTAGGTTATTTATTATATGGAACAATGATGATTTAGTAAGAAAAAGTGAGAAACATTGTGAGATACTTGTAAAATAATATTTTGTGTTCTTATTTCATACTTGTGATTTTCATTGAAGAGCTTGAATTTCTTGTTAATTTCATTCGTGTAATTGCTTAATTATGCTATTCAATATCATGATTCTTGCATCTACCCTGTTAATGAGTAGCTACATCCAGCACTAGGGTTGTGGAAACTATGAAGAACTAACAAGGTAAAACTGAATAATTCGTAATTCTTGGAAAGTTTGCATGCATTAAGTAATTCTCTTCATTTTTGATGCATTTTAGTGGTATCCAACATTAGAACTCGCTTAGTGTTACTGATTGGATCAAAGTAGTAATGAATAGGAAATGAGATTAAATAATAGGAATCAATTAATTTTCTTGTCTAATCAACCAAATTGGATCATGGGGAAGTTGTACTAGAACAATAGGTAATAGTAATGTCACACTGCAGGAATTGATCAAATCACGTAGAGAAATTCACCTCTAACCTGGATCAAAGGGTTTGGTAAACTTAACTTACCATTTTGTATGCTACACACTAGAAGAGAATTCGATTATCTGTTAATACCAAGTTAAGGAATCATGGGGAACACAATACCCTAGTAACTCTTTATACTGATTTCACACTTGTCTTAGTCTAGGATTACTTTTTATAGTTTTCTAATCGTCCCCCCCCCCTTTGGGGAGAAAAATAGGTTAATCAACTTGAACTACTTGAAATTACTCAAAGTCTACCATATTTCCTGTGGGTTCAACTGTCACGACCCAAACCTAGAGCCTAGACATGACACGGCGAATAGGGAACCCGAAGGTACCCCAAACAAGCCTCTTAACTTGTCATTACACATAATTGGTCTTAGAAGCATACAAAAACATATATATTGAGAATAGTGACAATGGGACTAAGGTAAAGCCTACACAAATGCCATAATCAAGAGTCAAGAATCAAAGCTCATACATATTTACACAACATGTCCAACAAACACTCTAATTACATAGATAGAGTGGGGGCCAAGACAATATAACCGGGCTTGCCCTCATAGTCAATTAGAACATAAGATAGTGTCTCAATACATAGATAAGAGGAAAACATAAACCAAAGTCCCCGAAATGGAGGAATCACCAACAAGCTCGGAATAACACCATCTAGCCACGTGGAGAAGGATGATCAACTTGGGAACCGATTCCTACATGGTGATATCATGTAGGCAAGAGTATGTGTTAGTACGTTTGAATGTACAAAGTATATGGGATGCAATGCAACAAGAGACAAGTTTCATAATCAACATGCATAACAATAGGCAATAGGCATTATATAACAATATGTAATGTATGATCAATGCATAAGTAAAACATACACAGGTAATCCATGCTCATATAGAATATCATGTGTGAAGATGAGACCAAGCTATCTTTACAAGGTATGAACCCTTCGGTAGGTTGGTCATGTTGCCACCCCATCACCTAGGTGGATATGAGTATTAACCCTCATTCTAGGTTGGTGATGTTGCAACCCCATCACCTAGGTGGCCATGAGTATTAACCGTCATTCTAGGTTTGTGATGTTACCACCCCATCACCTTGGTGGAGATGAGTATTAACGCTCATTCTAGGTTGGTGATGTTGCCAGCCCATCACCTAGGTGGAGATAAGTATTAGCCCTCATTCTAGGTTGATAACGATGCCACCCCATAACTATGGTAGAGATAAGTATTAACCCTCATTCTAGGTAACCCGAGCTCCTGTCCCCCTGGATCGGGTATGGTTTATGCAACACTTCATATAGGATTCATCATAAGCTCTAATCCAATACCTCATGTAGGAATAATCATGTACATAAGCTCATTTCATCATCATAATATCATTCATATCATATCTCATGCTTTGGGCCTTCAATTCCATAAGAAAACTTAACTGGACATTTTATCAAACACCTTGGGGGTGTGTAATGGGGGTAAAAGGGCATGCAATTTGGAGATGAAATCATTCAGGAAAATCAGTGGTAAAACCTTTAATCACCAACTTGCAATGCCCCAACACATTCGTATCAAAACCCCTCATTAAATTCAGCAATAGATCCAAGATTTAGAGCTCAAAACATGCTAAAACAACCACACTTTCATGAACCAAAATCACTCTGCAGTAAATTTCTCAATATGCAAGACCCATATGTAAAATCAACTTTAAATCATGAATTATTAGTAAAAATAGGGTTTAGGCACCATAGGTGGAAGGACCCAATGGTTCAACATCACATACCTTAGCTTTTTCGAAGTTCTTGAAGAAGACTCTAAAGGAGATTTGAAGCTTGAGTGAGATCCTTAAAGAAATCCTTGAGATTGGCCTTGAGTTTGGGACTTGAATTTAGGATTAGAAATGAGTCTAAGTGTTTGGGGAAATATTGGAGAATATTTTGGGTGATATGAGGGTGAAACAAGGCTAAGTATAGGTGAAAATATGTTTGGGAAAATTTAGGTCCAACACTTAGAAAAGTCTGGGGGAACTAGGAAAAGAAAATGCAGAAATAACACCTCTTCACGTTGCGGAGAAGTCACAGATGCCCATGAGAAATTGCACCAAGCAAAATTTCATAATTTTATCCCTTTGCTTTAAATTCGAGGTTAGACTCTCGTCACCCTAATTTGGACCCCATGAACAAGAATATGAAGTCGAATTTTTGGAATCCAAATGGGTTTTTAGATGTACGAAAAATAAGATTCCGGGCACTTCCGAGGCATGTTTTCGGGAACTTTTTGGGGTCATTTCAATATCTCCTCCTTGGAAACATTCGTCCCCGAATGTATAAGAGACGTACACGCCAAGAATAATCATGAACAAATCATCCCCAACATGAATACAACTTTACATTTAAAACATCACTTTCAAAATTTCATTATAAGCGTGAAATCATCATAAATTGCCAACTTAAATATGAATGCACATGAATGACATAGAGGTTGTAATATAAGCCTTGATAGCACATAGGGGACCTAAAACTAGTACCTTAGGCTTGAGCGGAGTGGAATAGATAAGGTACCGCTTTTGCATGTCCGCTTCAATCTCCCAAGTAGCACTTTCGACTTGTTGGTTCCTCCAAAGGACCTTAACGGATGCCACCTCCTTGTTCCTCAATCTCTTTACTTGTCTATCCAAGATTTGAACCGGAACCTCCTCATAATTCAAGTTATCCTCAGAAATAGCCAAAACATCAGGAGGCATAATGGCATTAGGATCGCCAACACACTTTCTCAATATAAAAACATGGAATGCCGGACGAACCAAATTCATTTCGCTAGGCAACTTCAACTCATAATCTACCTTGCTAACCCTCTTTATCACCTCGTAAGGACCAACATTCCTTGGACTCAACTTCCCCTTCTTACCAAAATGGACTACACCTTTCATTGGAGAAACATTCAAATAAACCCAATCCCCCACTTGGACTTCTAGGTCTCTTCTCCTTATATCGGCATAGGATTTTTGATAACTTTGGAATGTCCTACACCTTTACCTAATCATATTAACCTTCTCAAAAGCATCCATGACTAGATCCAGCCCCAGTAAGGCCACCTCTCTAACCTCAAACCAACCTATTGGTGATCTATAATGTCTCCTAAAAAGAGCTTCAAAAGGAGCCATACCGATGCTAGAGTTATAGCTATTATTGTAGGCAAGTTCAATCAATGGAAGATGGTCATCCCAACTACCTTTAAGCTCAAAGATACAAGCCCTAAGCATATCCTCAAGTGTTTGAATTGTCCTCTCGGCTTGGCCATCCGTCTGAGGGTAGAACGCTGTACTAAGGTGAACTTTAGTTCCAAAACCCCTCTGAAAAGATCTACAAAAGTGTAAAGTAAATTGGGCACCTCGATCCGATATAATGGATAAGGGAATAGTATGCAACCTAACCAACTCATGGATGTACAACCTTGCATACTCTTCAGTCCATATGAAGTCTTGACCGATAGAAAGTGAGCCGATTTCGTCTTCCTATAAACCCTAAGCCATATGGAATCAAAACCTTTTCTAGTATTAGGAAACCCAACCACAAAATCCATTTTAATCTCCTCCCACTTGCAAGTAGGAAGCTCTACGTCTTGGGTTAGGCCACCCAACCTTTGATGCTCGGCTTTGATTTGTTGGCAACTAGAAACAAATTTAACAATATCTCTTTTCATACCTCCCCACCAATACATATCTCTCAAGTCTCTATACATTTTAGTGGAATCAGGATGGATAGAATTGGAAGTATTATGGGTTTCATCAAGAATTCTCTCCCTTAAACCATCCACACATAGCACACACAACCTACATTGGTATCTAAGGGACCTATCTCCCCCTTTGGAGAAAACCTCTATCTTGCCTTCTTTCACCAAGTCCTTCAACTTAAGCAAGGAGGAGTCCAAATCTTGTTTTGCTATCAACTCATCAACCATAGAAGATTTAGAACCATCAACAACAACAATACCATCACCTACATCTTCTAACCTAACCTTTAGTCTAGGAAATTTATGCACCTCCCTAGCCATCACCCTATCACTACCATTTATATGAGCTAGGCTATCCATAGAAGCCAAACTCGAAGCATTCGCCACAACATTTGCCATACCCAGATGGTAATGCACACTCATGTTATAGTCCTTAAGGAGTTCTAGTCACCTTCTTCGTCTCAAGCGAGATCTTTTTGAGTGAAGACTTATTGAATGCTCTCATTATAGTGAATACATCAACATGCATCCCATACAAATAATGACACCAAATCTTTAATGCAAACACCACAACGACCAATTCAACATCGTGGGTAGTGTAGTTCTTTTCATGAACTTTGAGTTTCCTAGAAGCATAGGCTATGACCTTACCATTTTGCATTAGTACACATCCCTAAACAACTCTAGATGTATCACAATACATAACAAAACCCTCAAGCCCATCCAGTAGTGACAATATAGTAGCGGACACAAGTCTATCTTTCAATGTTTGGAAACTTTTCTCACACTCATCAGTCCACACAGGATTAACCTTCTTTTAAATCAATTTTGTCATAGGAGAAGCAATGGAGGAGAACCCATTCCCAAACCTTCTATAGTAAACTGCAAGGCCTAAGAAACTTCTAATATCTGACGGGGTCAATGGTCTAGGCCAATTCCTAATCACATCGATTTTCTTAGGAGACACTTTTATACCATGCTCGGACACCACATGACCTAAGAATGCAACCTACTTAAACAAAAATCCACACTTGTGATATTTAGCATACAACCTCTCCTCTCTCAATCTTTGCAACACGACCATCAAATGGACCATATGCTCTTCCCTACTATGTGTATAAATCAAAATGTCATCAATAAAGACCACAACAAAGGAATTATGATAGGGTTGAAGACCCTATTTATTAGGTCCATGAAGATGGCCAGTGCATTAGTCAATCCGACATCACCACAAATTCATAATGCCCATACCTAGTCTAGAAGGCCATCTTTGGAATATCACACTCCCTCACCCTTACTTGATGGTACACATACTGAAGCTTAATCTTAGAGAAAAAGCTAGCCTCTTGCAATTGGTCAAACAAGTCATCAATATTTGGAAGAGGATATCTATTCTTTATAGTGACTCTATTGAATTACCGGTAGTCAATGCACATTCTAAGTGACCCATCTTTCTTCATTACAAACAACACCGGTACACCCCAAGGTAATTGGCTAGGTCTAATAAATCCCTTCTCCAACAAATCTTTCAATTGCTCCTTTAACTCCTTTAACTCTGTCGGGGCACTACGGTAAGGGGGAATGAAGATAGGTTGGGTGTCGAGAAGGAAATGTATGCCAAAATCTATCTCCCTTTCGGGAGGGACACTGAGAAGGTCATTTGGGAAGACATCAAGAAATTCATTTATAATCAGAACCGACTCAATGGAAGGGACTTTGGACTCCACATCTTTGACTCTCACAAGATGATACAAACACTCCTTGGAAATCAACCTATGGGCTTTAATGCATGAGATGAACCTACTCCTCACTATTACATCATGACTTTATCACTCAAGGAAGGGTTCCTTTGGAAATTGAAACTTGACCCTACGGGTCCTACAATCGATAGAAGCATAGTATGCATTCAACCAATCCATCCCAAGAATAATATCAAAATCAACCATATCTAATTTAAAAAGATCACAAGGTAAGATTTTTTGCAAGATGCAAACCGGAAAACTTTTATACACACTCCTAGCAACAATAGATGCACAAATATGAGTAGCCACCTTATATGACTCATGCAACAACTCTGACTCAACATGGAACTTTTTAGCAACAAAGGGGGTTATAAAGGAAAGGGTGGCACCCGAATCAATCAAAGCATATACATCAAGATCAAATATTTTTAACGTACTGGTAACAACATCGGGGACCTCACCAACCCATTGCCTCCCATGTAAAGCATAGAAATGATTGTGCCTTGGGGCACCACCTTGAGGACCACCTCTACCCAATAGAACTGCATTTGCACCTCGAACCTTGCCACAATTTCTAGGACAATCTACCTTCTTGTGACCAAGCTCCCCACATTCAAAACATGCATTGCAATCCTTCAAACAAGGGCCCTTATGACTCTTCACACATGTAGTACACATATCAATGGGAGCCACACCACCAATACCTTGAGTCTTAGGGAAGTCATTGTCAAACCCCCTATTTGTAGCATGAGGAGGTCCTTGGCCTTGATGGAATCGACCACCCCTATGGAGCTTGCCCCCAATACGAGGCCTCTTGGCATCTTGGCCCCTCCTCTTTCTCAACTTTTCTTCTTCCATTTGCTCGGCATATGTCATTAATCGAGACAAGTCCATATCACTAATGAGCAAGGTGGACCGATACTCTTCACTTACCAAATTGGAGATCCCCATAACAAATTTATTCATCCTTGACCTAGGGTTGGCCACCAAATGAGGAGCCTACTTTGAAAGTTCATTGAATTTGAGGGTATACTCCCTAACACTCATACTACCTTATTTCAAATTCATAAATTCAACCAAATTTGCTTCCCTAAGCTCTAGAGGGAAGAACCAATTAAGGAAGCCAATTTGAATTCCTCCAAAAGCACCACATAGCCATTACACTTCTCACCTTTCCATTGATCAAACCAAATTTGGGCCAACCCCTTGAGTTAGTACACTACCAACTCCACCTTCTAATTTGGCCCAACACCCATGATTGACAAGATTTTATAAACTTCCTCAATAAACTCTTGTGGATCCTCATTGACCTTTGACCCATGGAAAACCGGAGGATTCATTCTCATGAAGTCCCTTACCCTAGCTTCCAGGGTAATAGCATGAGGGACTTGGGTCCCTTGTTGGACTTGGTTGGCCAACACTTAGCAAGCATAATAAGAGCATCCCGGAGCTCACCATTGGTAGGTTGCTCCTTGAAAGTTTGGCCCCGTCTTCCTCTTGTATTCGATATGATCTAGAATCGCAAAGAACTATCGTTAGGGGGGAATACTTATCACAACTATATTGCACAACTTAGGACATGAAGAAGGAAAACATTTCCTAAAATGCCTTATAGCCTTTGATTCAAAGTCATGGCACTCTTCACAACCATTAATAGGACTTTAATTGATGCGATGTGTTGGACTCTGAGGATCTATCGACCTAGTACTCTGATACAAAGTTTTTCATGACCCAAGCCTAGGGCCTAGACGTTACACGACGAATGGGGAACCCGAAGGTACCCCAAACAAGCCTTTTAACTTGTCATTATACATCCTTGCTCACGAAAACATACAAAAACATATAGATTAAGAATAGGGATGATGGACTAAGGGAAAGATTGCATAAATGCCATAATCAAGAGTCAAGAGTCAAAGCTCATATATTAATACACAATATGTTCATCAAATACTTCTAAATACATAGACAGAGCAGGGGCCAAGACAAAGTAACCGGGATCACCCTCATAGTAAAATAGAACATAAGATAGTATCTCAAGACATATATAAGAGGAAAACATAAACCAAAGTCCCCGAAATGGAGAACTGACCAATAAGCTTGGAATAACATCGTCTAGCCACATGTAGGAGGATGATCACCTTAGGCACCGGTTCCTACATGGTGATATCATGTAGGCAAGAGTGTGCGTTAGTAGGTTTGAATTTACTAAGTATGTAGGATGTAATGCAACAAAAGACAAGCTTCATAATTAACATACATAACAATAGGAAATAGGTAATAGGCAATAGGCATGGTATAGCAATATGTCATGTATGATCAACACACAAGTAAAACATGCTTAGGTAATCTATACTCATATCGAATATCAAATGTGAAGATGAGACCAAGCTAGCTTTACAAGTTACGAACCCCTCGGTAGATTGGTGATGTTTCCACCCCATCACCTAGATGAAGATGAGTATTAACCCTCATTCTAGATTGGTTATGTTGCAACCCATCACCTAGGTGAAGATGACTATTAACCCTTATTCTAGATTGATGATGATTCCACTGTGTCACCTTGTTGGAGATCAGTATTAATCCTCATCCTAGGTTACCTGAGCTCTTGTCCCCCCGGATTGGGCATGGTCTATGCAACACTTTATATGGATTCATCATAATCTCTAATTGAATACCTCATGTAGGAATAATAATGTAAATAAGCTCATTTCAATATCATAACATTATTCATATCATATCTCATGCTTTGGACCTTCAATTCCTCAAAAAGATTTAATCAGACATTTTATCAAACACCATGGGGTGTGTAATGGGTGTAAAAGAGCATTGAATTTGGAGATAAAATCATGCAGGAAAATCAGTGGTAAAACCTTTAATCAACACTTAGCAACATCCCTAAGACATTCATATCAAAACCCCCTCATCATATCCAACATTAGATCCAAGATTTAGAGCTCAAAACATGCTAAAACAACCATACTTTAATGAACTAAAATCACTGTGCAGTAAATTTTTCAATATACAAGACCCACATGTGAAATCAACTTTAAATCATGAATTATTAGTAAAAACCGGATTTAGGCACCATGAGTGGAAGGACCCAATGGTTCAACACCACATACCTTAGCTTTGGTGGAGTTCTAGAAGAAGACTCTAATGGAGATTTGAAGCTTGGGTGAGATGCTTGAAGAAATCCTTGAGATTGGACTTGAGTTTGGGTCTTGAATTTAGGGTTAGAAATAAGTCTAAGTGTTTGGGGGAATATTTTGGGTGATATGAGGGTGAAACAAGGCTAAGTATAGGTGAAAATACATTTGGGGAAACTTAGGTCCGACACTTAGAAAAATCTAGGTGAACAAGGAAAAGATAGTGCAGAAATAACACCTTTCCGTGTTGCGAAGAAATCGCTGATGCCGACTGGAAATTGCACCAAATGAAATTTCACCATTCAATTCCTTTGCTTTAAATTCGAGTTTAGACCCTTTCCACCCTAATTTGGACTGCTTGAACAAGAATTTGAAGTCGAATTTTTGCAAATTCCAAACGGATTTTTAGATATATGGAAACCAAGATTATGGGCACTTCTGAGGCACATTTCGGGAACTTCTTGGTGTCATTTCATCGACCCTAACCTTCATTAGGTTATATATATTGACAACTACCATTTTAACCTTCAAAAAGGAGGTGTATCTTGGGCAACATCAAGATTTTGGCACTATTTTTTGGGAATACAACTAGACTTATTTAATTAGAGTAGTTCAGGAATTAATCCTTCTTTTTCTCATTTTATCTTTTTGTTTTTTTTAATTTCAGCGTGCAGGTGTAGTGTATGCACAACACATGAAGTCGAGGCATTTTCTTAACATTTGTTTGACCTAAATATCTAAAGAACATTGAGAAGAATGGCCCAGGACAATGCGAACAACATAGTTAATGCAACTCTTAACAAGAATGAGAATGATAATAACCCACTTTTGCTTGAGGAAATTGATCCACAGCCACATGATCTTAATACCGAAGCTCGTTCATGGAATGAATATTGGCTTAACCCTATGGCTATGGATGGCACTGGAGCTATTGTGTTACCGCCACTAGCAGAGGGGTTACTTCAAATGTTGCAAAATCATGGGTTGTTTGGGGGCCTACCATAAGATGATCCGCATACCCATTTACATAATATGATGTTTGTCTGTAAAAGTGTAATAGGAAACCAGAATCTTTCTATATTTGTTGTTAGGCTTTATATCTTTCCTTTTTCTCTAACAGGCAATGCAAAGCTATGGCTCTCTGAGCTCCCACAGAGTTCGATCACTGCTGAGCTGAATTGCAGAAAGCCTTTTTGGAGAGGTTCTTCATGAGATCGAAGAAGATCAAGTTAAAAGACCAGATCAAGAACTTTGAGCAAGTTCCTGGTGACTCGATCAATACCATGTGGGGAGGTTCAGAAAGTGTTTGAGGAGTGTCCCTAGCCACAAAATCATGGATGATGCCCTAGTGGAGATCTTCTACCGTGCCCTGGACGAGAATAGCGAAGCATGTGCTGATATCATGATGGGTGGTGCGTTTTTAGTTCAACTATTTTCAAGGGTTACTGAGATACTGAAAAAGGTGGTAAAGTCGAATCAGGCATGGGGAACGAGGGACTAGTTGACAACAAAGAGCTTATGTGTAGTCGGTACTAGTTCAGTGCAAGCTATAATAAATGAGGAGATAATGCAAGAGCTTACTAAGATTAGTGCAAACGTGGAGTTGTTTATGAAGAAGAATAAAGAATGTGTGAATGTAGTTGCTCATTCGCCTGCATGATTGCATCTATATACGAGAAGCCTTACTATGAGGAGGACACTTGCTTCATCACTAATCAGATAGGGGGTTCCCGAACCACCGCCCAAGGGTCTAATCAGGACTATTGGCACCAAGGTCAAGGAAAGCAAGGTCGGAACTATAGCTAGGATGGCACTTTCAGAGACAACGTGGCTGTTACTATGACATAAGAAGGGGCCAGATAAAGATGATGCACTACAAGTAAACTGTGAATTACATGGGGATCTTAGCTAGGGAAATTTTTTGTAGGAAATACATGAAAAAAATATAAAATCATTAACATTGTTCTATATTAATTGTGAATGACATTTTCCCAACAAATTTCGCAGGTTAATTTGGCTCTATTTTGTGCAAATTTCATACTTGCAATATTACCTAGGAAAATGCATCGGTGGGTATATTATACCTAGGAAAATCCGTAGGTACATGAATAAATATATATTTTAAAAATAATCTTTTAATCCATAGAAAAATCCCTAGGTAATCTATCCTCTGGATTTACATTGAGATATCTTGGTGGAAACAATATGTGGAAATTTATTTGGGGATTATTTTTTGCGAATTTAACTGGGGACTTATACTTGGGGATTTAGCTACAAAATTTATTATGTGGTTAAATATTAGGAAATTTTATGTGTTACTATGAATTTTAGCTGGAAGTTATTTCTTGGGGATTTACGTAGAATTTTTGTGACTTAATTTTTTATGCAGATGTTATTAACTATAGCTTCAGTGAGAAAAATTGTAAATATAATTTTTTTCCTTTCACACTTACCTTTACATTTATATTTTTTGGAATATTATTCCTTATTTAATTAAAAGAATTAGCGAGGTAATTAAATATTATGAATTTTAAAAATAACAAATCATGTAAAAGGACACTAGTAACATCAATAATAATTTGAATAGAAAAATGGTAGAATAGAAGAATAATATGCATAAATTAAAAAATAATTTAAGCATTAAACTAGTGGACACGATCAACAAAAGATTTGCATTTTAATTAGAATGAATTAACCTTGACTCGTTATTGATATCGAGGAATGGTCATCACCAAGAAACTAAGAAGTTGGAAATTCATTTGTCTAAGATATAGAGAAGGACTCAAATAGAGCTTTTCAATTGGTTAGTTTCAATACAATTGTAAGGCATATCACTTAAATACAATGTACTTCAACGTACACTGATTAGGAGTTGTTTGGTCTGCGATTTAAAATATAATAATCTTGAGATAACATAAAAAGATTGTTGTATTTTGTATTTAATTGGATATATACATACATATATATATATATGGGTAGTCTTAAAATTATTTACATGATTTTGAGATAGTTAATCCCATAAAAACTTGTTCCTAACGAAGTGACCCTTTATAACCTTATGCTCTAGACTTTCAATATTTTTTTGGAATATATTTTTCTCTATATGATATTATAAGTAATGTTTTTCCCTCAATACTACAAGTAATTTTATTTGAGGTTTTCATATTCTTAAAACGTTTTACATATATGAATGCAAATATACATAAAAATTAATAAAAAATAGATAAATAATTATAAGACAAGTATTAGGCAAAAATATTAAAAGCTGAAATGCTTCCCTCCTTCAGTTCCTCCCATTGACAACTCATTCAGTCAAAATATAACTCTCAAGACTCTTCAACTTCACTTCAAATCCTCCTATGCGTCTGTCAAATCCCTAAGAAGGCAAGGAAGTAAACCCAAAATCAAAGTTTGATTTGCTCCATATTTTCCCAAAATTTGAGGTAAATGTGTAAACTACAAAGTCTTTCATATTTATATTTAGTAGATATTCAATTTTGGTAATCTAATTTTGCGGCCGATCTATCTTAGTAGATATTTAATAGGTTTCTTCTCTAATGATTCATTAAGTTACTTCTAGCTTACTTCTAATGATTCATTAAGTTGTTTCCATCTTACTATATATTAAACCACTGATTGTTGAATACTTTTGTGTTATCAATTGAAGTATTAGAATTTCAGAAACCTATTGATAGAGCCATTTGAATTGGGTATTTGTTCTTCTTTTTGTTATTATTTAGAGTAAAATCTTTTCCACGTAATGTTTTAAATTTGAACAATTTTCTACTTCTATAGATTCGGAATTCATAATAAGAACTTTGATTAATTTGAGTTGTAACTGAATTCTGTAGAATTAGTTTTACTTGATTTTTTACTTATGTATCTTGACTCCTTTTTTTTTTTTTTTTTTTTTTTTTTTTTTTTTTTTTAAACAAAAGTGTTAGTATTTTAAAAAAAATTTTTGGCGAATTGCTCTTGGAAGTTTTTTGCTTCCTCTTTCCTTATAT
>JAOTQR010143609.1:0-20191 GCA_025774065.1 Solanum ossicruentum
ATATTTGGAAGGAAAATATCTTGTGTATATTTTCCTTATGTATATTTGGAAGGTAGATATCTTGTTTATATTTAGTTTCTTAGAATTACGCTAGTCTCACGCCTAATTGAAGGGCTTAGCTTTGTATATATTCTGACTTTGCATATTGTTTATGTTCAAGAAAAATATTCCCCTTTTATCAGTAACCAAGGATCAAAACGCACATACCTTCACCAAAATGGAGAAAACCCCCAAGAATTTGAAGAAGAGTTGAGATCCCTAGCTCAAATGTTGAAATCTTCAAGAGTTCTTTTAAGTGTTGTTTTTTAGAGAGTTGAAAATGTAAGGAATGAGTTTTGAATGTTTGAAATAGGATTTAGATCTTTAGATGACCATAGAATAGCAAAGGAGTCCCCAAAAGACCAATAGAAAGAACTCGGATTTACGAAAATGTCATTAATAAATCAGAGGGAAAATTTCCAGAAAGCCACTTCACTTGAGGCCATACGGCCCATGTGGCACTCCATGGTTCGTGTAGAGTGCCCGTGAAGCAACACTTAAACAAATTCTTGAAGTTGCAACCTTGAACCAACACTTTAGAATTTTCGAGCACAAGTCCCACCAAATGGACGGCTTCACTGGTTGTGTGAAGCCACACGATTCGTGTGACACGCTCGTGAGCCGACACTTTGAGAATTTCCATGAAAACATTATGAGATGGTGATTCCATACTTAGAATACTTGCACTCTGGAAGATTCACGATGGTCCTCACGGCCCATCTCATGCCACACGACTCGTATGATTGGGCTTGGCACCTCACTTAACTCCAAATGGTGGGGTTTCAAGCTCAAGTCATCCCACGGCCCCTCCACACGATCCGTGTGGTATCATATGGCCCATGTGGCATGCCTTGGCTTGTAACACCACACCAAGAGTCAAGATCCCAAAATCAAGGCCAAGTGTTGCCTCACTGGAGGCCACATGAGTCGTGTGACCTCACACGAGCCATGTGGTCCTTCCTTGAGATAACAGTTGGTCCAAACTTTGTCTGAAATGAAATATCAAATCCCTATGACATCGTATGATATCTGGGTCATTACATCATCTCCCACTTGGAAACATTCGTCCTCGACTGTGTAAGAACAAGGGTTGAAAGGCTAGAATTAGAACATGAAACTTCAAAACATAAGGTACCACGCATAGTTCATCATTTGAAAACTATAAATTGATTAAATCTCATGCCAAAATGTAATAAAAATCATTTCAATGCACCTGTAAACATGTCATGCCATGAGACTCAAGAATGGAAGAATTAGGACTAATTGGGAAAGGGAGAACCTAATACCTTAGGCTTGAGTAGGTTGGAAAAGATGAGGATATCGCTTCATTATGTCTAACTCTACTTCGCATGTAGCACTCTCCACATGTTGGTTCCTCCAAAACACCTTTACCAAAGCCATATCCTTGTTACGAAGTCATTTCACTTGTCTATCCAAAATCTCCATCGGAACCTCTTCATAGAATAAGTTCTCTTCCACCTCAGTACCCTCCAAAGGTACAATAGTGCTAGGGTCACCAACCATCTTTCTCAACATTGTCCCATTGAAGATTGGGTGAATAAAACTCAAATCTGGGGGTAACTCCACCATATATGCCACATTCCCAATCCACTCAATAACTTCATAAGGGCCCACATACCGGGGACTTAGCTTGCCTTTTTGCCAAAACGCATCACTCCCTTCATGGGTGAGACTTTCACAAACACCCAATCCCCAACTTGAAATTCAAGTTCCCTCTTCCTAATATCTAAATAGGACCTTTGGCGACTTTGGGTTGTCTTCAACCTCTCCCTAATCAACTTTACTTTCTCCATAGCCTCCATCACTAAGTCCAGGCCAATCAAAGCCTCCTCCCAACTCAAACCACCCTATTAGAGATCTACACCTCCTACCATACAACGCCTCAAATGGTGTTAAGCCAATGCTAGCGTGGAAGCTATTATTATAAGTAAACTTAATAAATGGAAGGTGGTCATCCCAATTACCCTTTAACTCCAACACAGAAGCCCTTAGCATATCCTCTAAAGTTTGAATTGTCCTCTAGGCTTGCCCATCGGTTTGGGGATGAAAGGTGGTGCTTAACTTGACCTTAGCACCAAGTCCCCTTTAAAACGAGCTCCAAAAGTGTGAAGTAAATTGGGTGCCCCAATCCAATATGATAGACCTAGGCACTGCATGTAATCTTACCAACTCTCAGATGAACAACCTTGCGTAATCTTCAAAACCAAAAGTAGTCTTAACCGATAAGAAATGAGCTGATTAATCCATCTGATCGATGATAACCCAAATGGAGCCAAATTACTTCCGAGTCCTAGGTAACCCAACCACAAAGTCCATATTTATGTCTTCCTGCTTTCAAGTAGGAATCTCGATGTCTTGATCCAAACCATCGGCCCTTTGATGCTCTACCTTCACTTGTTGGCAATTTGGACATTCATATACAAATTGGCTATGTCCCTCTTCATACTATGCTACCAATACACTTCCTTCAAATCCCGATACATCTTATTAAACCTTGGGTGAATAGAATAATGAGAATTATGGGATTTGCTCATGCTCACCTTCTTGAGGTCATCCACATTCAGAACATACAACCAATCTTGATACCAAAGTACATCATCTCCCCCTTGGGAGAAAACCTCAATATTCTTTTCGGCAACAAATCTCTTCAATTCAATAAAGGATGGATCTAAATCTTGCTTAGTTTTCACATAAATAATCATTAAGGATTGGGCCCCATTTTGAACATGTATACCACCATCATTGGAATCAGCCACTCTAATACCCAATCTAGCCAAATGGTGAACATCCCTAGCCAACTCCTTCTTCCCCTCCTTAACATGATCCACACTTCCCATAGAGAGCCTACTAAGAGCATCGGTCACCCCATTTGCCTTGTCGGGGTGATATAAAACTCTCATGTTGTAATCCTTTAGGAGTTATAACCATCTCCTTCGTCTCAAGTTAAGGTCCCTTTGAGTGAACACATATTATAAGCTCTTGTGATTAGTGAAAACATCAATATTCACCCCATACAAATAGTCTCCAAATTTCCAAAGTAAAGACCACTGCCTCTAACTTAAGGTCATGAGTCGGGTAATTACGCTTATGCACCTTCAATTGACTTGATGCATAAGCTATCACCTTGCCATGTTGTATAAGTACACAACCTAACCCAATTGGAGAAGCATCGTAATATACCACAAAGCCTATCCAAACTATTTGGTAAAGTCAAAACCAAAGCAGATGTAAGTCGATCCTTCAAAGTTTGGAAACTCCTCTCACACTCGTTGGACCACACAAACTTAGCCTTCTTTTGAGTCAACTTAGTCAATGGAGATGCAATGGACAAGAACCCCTCAATGAACCTTCTATATTAACACCCTAACCCAAGAAAGCTTTGAATTTCTGAAGGAGTCAATGGTCTAGGTCAATTCTATCGCTTGGTCTTCTTCGGATCCACCTGTATACCATCACCGGATACCACATGACCCAAAAAAGCAGCTTCACCCAACCAAAACTCACATTTGCTAAATTTGGCATACAACTTCTTCTCTCTCAAGGTTTGCAAAACCAATCTCAAATGATCCATATGCTCTCACTCACTCCGGGAATAAATGAGAATATCATCAATGAAGACAACCACAACACTATCAAGGAATGGCTTGAACACCCAATTCAAACTTAAATTGCCCATACCTTGTTCAAAAAGTCGTCTTGGGAATAGCACACTGTCTAACCTTTAAATGATGGTACTCAGAGCAGAGGTTAATCTTCGAAAAGTGAGTAGCCCCTTGAAGTTAGTCAAACAAGTCATCAATTCTAGGCAGCGCATACTTATTTTTAATAGTTTTATTCAATTAACCTATAATCGATACACATTCGAAGGGATTCGTCTTTCTTCTTAATAAATAACATCGGAGCACCCTATGGAGATATGCTCGACCTGATGAAACCCTTTTCTAACAAATCTTTCAATTGGTCCTTCAACCCTTTTAACTCAGTCGATGCCATATAATAGGGAGGAATAATGATAGGTTGAGTATCCGAAAGAAAATCTATGCCAAAGTTTACTTCCCTTTCGGGAGGAATACTGCGCAAGTCTTCGAGAAACACATCCGGAAACTCATTCACCACCGGAATCGACTCAAGAGTAGGTAATTCGGACTCCACATCCTTAACCCTCACAATGTGATATATAGATCCCTTGGAGATCCTCTTCCGAGCTTTCAGGTAGGAAATAAACCGACCCTTAATAGTGGAGTCACTACTCTTCCATTCAAGAACGGGTGCACCTACAGGTTGGAACTTGACCTTCCGGGTTCTACAATCTATAGTGGAACATGACACATGCAACCAACCCATCCCAACAATTACATAAAAATCATGCATTTCAAGTTCTACAAGATCACACGAAAAAATCTTATGCAATACAAAAATAGGACAACCACGATAGATCCTATGTGCAACAATAGATTCACATACATGGGTATAAACTAAGTAAGGATCCCTCAAAATTTCTAGACTCAAACTAAACTTAACGACCAACAGAGCTATCACAAAAGACAGCTTTGCATCAGATCAAGCAAAGCATAAACATCAAAATCAAGGACTTTTAACGTACCAGTCATAACATCCGAAACCTCCTCAACTTCCTACGTGCATGAAACCTATTGTTCCTCGGGGCAACACCTAGTGGAGCTTTTTGTTGGCCTTGACCACCCTAAGGCACCTGACCTTGACCTCTCTGAGGGTTCTAGGGACAATCTGCAACCTTGTGATTCTTATCACCACACCCGAACCAAGCACCCAAGTCTCTCCAACAAGAGCCTGTGTGGGGATTCCACACTTGCCACACAAAGGATATCCCTAACCTCCACCAATCGGTGCCCTAGGAGGAGGCATCTTAGAATTAGCAACCCGAGCACCCAAACCTTAGGCCTATTGGAAGAAACCAAAACCACCACCTTGAGAGCCAAAGAAAGAGCCATCAAAACAGGCGTTCTTAGGATCATGCACTCTCCTCTCCTTGAGTTTCTCCCCTTCGATTTGTTCAGCATACACCATAAGTCTAGGGATATCTATATCCCAATTAAGCATGGCCATATGATACTCTTATACAAGCAAGTTACAGATACCAAAAATGAACTTGTGCGTTCTTGCACGAGGATCAACCACAAGTGTCGGAGCATACTTGGAGAGCTTAGTGAACTTGATGGCATAATCCCTCACACTTATATTACCCTGCCTAAGGTTGATAAACTCAGTCATCTTAGCTTCCCTAAAGCTCAAGTGGGAAGAAACGATCCAGAAAAGCAAGTTTGAGCTCTTCCCAATTAACAATATCACCACAAACCCTCTCCATAGACCACTGAGTATACCACACATGTGCTACATCCTTCAACTGATAAGCAGCCAGTTCATCCCTCTCCTCAAAAGTGACACTCATAACATAATACTTTGGTGAGCTCATCAACGAACTCCTCCGTCTTAGACCCAAAGAACTCTGGAAGGTTCATCCGGTTGAAATCCTTCACTCTAGAAGCCGAAGTGGGATCCCGAAGAAGATTGGCCTGCCTAGTTTGAGTAGTCACCACTTAGGCAAGTATGGCAAAGGCTGTATGGAATTCACCATTAGTTATAGGCTCATATATATGCCCATGAGGTATTTGACCCTCATTAGCTGGGGCTGGTCTGGCAAGTCTACCATGAGGCATCTTCTGAAATAGAGCAAGGGTACCATCAAGGTCAACAACTAAACTAACTATTCACAGCACGATATAAGACATGAAGAAGTAAGACAATTCCTAGGACGATGTTGTAGCCTCCTATTTATAGGTATGATACACTTCACACCTATGATTAGGACTCTACTTGGCGCGGCATGTTGGACTCTGAGGATCATTTACAAACCTATGGCTCTGATACCATCTCTGTCACGACCCGGACCAAGTGGTCTAGGAGTGACACGGTGTATGGGGACCTGGGAGTCCCCAAATAAGCCTCAAAGTACCAAGATTCCACATCATCGGTTTAGAAGAGCAATCAAAAGGGTCAGAAAAGTAGGACACACACTATGGGGGCTTTTCAGGATTAAGGATCTTTTCATCAAAACATATAACCAACCTATAAATCACATAACCAACTCATATAATGATAGTCAAAGGTAGTCAATCCATAAAATAGACTTTAAGTATAGCATATAATATATAACATAAGGAAGTTTATAAGGTGTCCAACAATGCCTCTACATAGTTAGGTCGGGGGCCAAGAAATTTCCCGAGCTTACCCTCAAGTACATAAAGAAATGAAAGTATCATAGGTAGAAAGATGGTGGATCGTCCTTGGAAAAGAAGCCTCACCACTACAGGTAAACTTGGAATCCAAAGTAAGCACTGAGTGGTGGATAATCAAGGTCCTTGGTCACTATTAGTGAAATCATGTAGGCAAGAGTATGTGTTAGTAGTTTAAATTTACTAAGTATATGGGATGCAATGCATGAAACTTACCAAAACCTGAATTTCAATGTTAGATGACAAGAGCACATCTTATCAAAAGAAATATGTATAACAAGGAACACAATTTAACAAGATGTCTGATCTTAGGCATATTTATACACCTAAATAAACAAAAGTCCCATAAATAAAGTTAAGTTCGAGGGTAAAGCCGTAAAGTTTTCGGTATTTTAATAAGATTTTGTGTATTTTATTAACACTGGATAAATTACGCTTTGGGTTTGTGTTTTTATTGATTTTATCAGATTTTAAGATTTCAGAATAAGACCTGGAGCAAAACAACACAACTCACGCAAGAAAATAAGGAAGAAAATTTCAAACACTTGGTCCACGACCAAGGTACATCGCGGGCCAATGTTAATTCACTGGGAAATCTGTTGTCAATGCAGTAGGTGGAAAAAGTAACTCAAAATACACTAGTGCGTATCGCACACTAGTGTGAAATGAGTGACTTTTTGGTCCAGTCAACATTGTACGCTAAATTTCATTAATATGATACTAAAGCGCGTCACAGACTTAAGGGAGAATGTGTTAAAAGTCGGATTTTGTGGGCTATATAAGTTTTGAAAAACTTACAAACCCAATCATCTTCTATTCTAAGTTTTGTTGAAGTTATGAGGCGGCTGGGCACTGTAGAAGACCACTTTTGGTCAATTCCTATCTTCATTTTATCATTTTCTTATAGTTCTTTGTAACATTGGTGTGTATGATTAGCATGAGTGACTAATCTTTCCATCTTCTAGGATTGTAGCCATAGACAATGTGTTAATCTTTGAGTTTTTAATGTTATGAATGGGTATTTATGATTGTTCTTATATTATTTAAATCTACATTTCTTAGTTTGATCTCCTATGGAAATGAATATGTTTAGCATTGTGAATTCAAAAGATGTTGGAATGCTTAAGAACATAATAATATTATACGGAGCTTGTTCAATTAAAATATGAGATTGATTTGTGTATTGGAGACTTGTGATAACTGCGTTTAGACCAAGCTTGATTTAATGTATTGGAAGATATTATTAATGTGTTTTTATTGTATTGTTTATCCTGGCTCAATGATGTAGTTAGGCAAACAAGGAAGGAGGTGTGCAACCCCGATTTGGTAATTTTAACCCTGTGCATCAAGAATCACTGCCCAAACATAAGTAGGAAATTAAAGATTAATATGGCATCGCTAAGGTTACAATCCCGGAATATCACATTATTTGATAATTAAATACAAAATAAATCAATTCTTATTTTATTACAAAATCGCTACTTTAATTTGCAAGTTGAATTAATCAAAACAAGATTTGATCAATTATTTCTTTATTGTGCTTCAAACATTATACCTTAGAGTATTAACAATTTAAATTAAATCCCTTGGGTACGATAATCTAGTCCTTAAATTAAGGTCACTATATTACTTGTTTTGACAACATGCACTTGCGTCTGCTAGGAGGCAACACGTTTTTGGCGCCGTTGCCGGGGAGTTAAATTATAAATTGATTAATTTTCTGAGTTGTTTTGTTTTGTGGTGTTCACTACATTTGATCTTAGTTGTGTTGATTGTATAGAAAATTTATTTCTAAACTGGAGGAGCAAGATTCTTACTTTCGTCAATCTAAGAGGAGAGGAGGTGTCTTGTTTAAAACTTGGCCAATTGAAATCATTGAGCAGGAAAATATAATGGAGACTAAGGAAGAAATCGATCTTGTTGAAGTAGAAATAGCGGAACAAAATCTACCTGCACTACCCGCACCATGGATAGTGAGAAATGTGGCCATCCCTAGAACCACCAATGTCACTAGTTATTTCGGAAAGCCGAAACCTGGTGGTCGTTGGGAGCTTAAACAAAATATGGTTCAATTACTACACTCAACTAGGGAGTATACCGGACTGCCACATGAAGATCCATAGGTACATCTTTAAAATTTTTTAGAAATCATTGATACTTTCATTCCTACAAGCGTAAATCGAGATTATGTGAGGATGACCTTGTTTCCCTTCTCATTGTTAAGGGAAGCAAGGAGATGGTTGCAAATTGAACCACTAAACTCCATTACTTTATGGGATGATCTTGCTAGAAAGTTTCTTATTCGGTTCTTTCCATCCGGTAAGACGGCCAAATTAAGAAGTGAAATTTTCAGCTATAAGCAAAGGCCGAGAGAGAACTTGTATCAAGCTTGGGACAGGTGCAAAACTTTACTTATCAATTTTCCCCATCATTTTCAATCAAACGAAATGTTGGTCCATACCTTCATTGAAGGATTGGAACCAAATACAAAGATTCTTCTTGATTCCGCTGCAGGAGGACAAGCTTCGGAGAAGACATGTGATAAGTTGTATACACTTCTCAATCGTATAGCTCAAGGAAATCCCGAGTGGAATGGAGGATCAAGTCAACCCACAGTTCATAAGCAAGCTGGGATACTGGAAATTGATGTTATTACTGCTTTGCAAGCACAAATATCTGCTATCCAAAACATGATGACGACTCAATTTAACAACTTAGCGATGGGTCAACAATAGAAAAATCCAGCAGCGAGTTAACGATCTACACCAGTAAATGCAGTATAACAGTAGAAACAAAATAACTGGTGCGATGTTTGTGGAGGAGGAGACCACATTGCTGTATTTTGCGGTTTAAATCTGGAGGCAGTATATTTTGTTGGAAATGCAAATAGAGATGGATATCAAGGCTTTGGGAATTTCTACAATCCAAATTGGAGAAATCATCCTAAATTCTCTTGGGGTGGTAATCAAAAAAATCAAGGACAATCTCAACAACAACGTCCACAAGGAAGCCAACCATACTACAATCAACAAATGCACTAATCGGTGAAGCAGGTCAATCCGAACAACATGTCAGATAGTGAAGTTCTAAGGCAAATTTTGATAAATCAAAATCGCCAAGAAGAAGAAATCCAAAGACATAAACAAAATCTTCAAAATTTGGAGAAGCAATAAAGGCAATTGGTAAGCTCTATGAACTCAAGAGCCCAAGGAGGTTTACCGGGAGATACAAATCAAAATTCCAATCAAATTCATGTCGTAAGCACGAGAAGTGGGAGGTCGTTGATCGAATTGGTGCCTAAGAAGAAAAATATGGCTGAACCAAGTGGTGTTCAAAATGAGGAACCTGTGATTCCAATCACGTACACCGATGAGGCAATTCCATTGCCTAAGACACCATCTCCATTCCCACAATAGTCGAAAAAAGAAGGAGGATGACTATTTTCAAAAATTCATTAGGCTCCTAAAGCAGGTACAAATAAACTTACGCTTATTGATGTTTTACAAGGAATTCCAAAATATGCAAAGTATATGAAGGACGTTGTGGCCAATAAAAACAAGTTGGTAGATTACGAGATGGTGGCACTCACCGAAGCTTGTAGCTCTAGAATCTTGAATAGAGCTCAATTGCCAACAAAGCTAAAAGATTCCGGAAGCTTCACGGTGCAAATACCCATTGGGAACTATTTGAATGCCAAAGGGTTGTGTGACCTTGGGGCAAGCATAAATCTTATTCCAAGTTCATTATTTTCAAAATTGGGCCTTGAGAAACCAACGCCAACTACAATTGTGTTGCAATTGGCGGATAGATCAATGGCGAGGCCCAAAGGTGTTATTAATGATGTCTTAGTTCAAGTGGGATCCCTCATTTTCCCCTTGGACTTTGTCATTCTTGATTTCGAACTCGATCTGGACGTTCTTTTCATACTTGATTGTCCATTCTTGGCGACCGGAGTTGCATTGATTGATGTAGCCATAAGAAGGCTCACAATAAGGGCCCATGACAAAGTGGAAGTTTTTTATGTGTATAAGGCCATGAAACTACCAGCTGTATATGAAGATTTGGTGGCCATCACGATAATAGACACGGCTGCCTCGGTAAGTCAAGTGTAGGTTCAAGACCCACTAGCAAGAGTATTGCTAAATCAAGGGCTAGTGGATAATACGGAGGCTCTTAAAATCAAGAGTGTGTTGAACAATAACTTAAGTATTCTCAAGAAGGGGGCTGCACCTTTAAAATAGGGTGTTGGGTCCTCCTCCCAAACCATCAATAGAAGAACCACCTAAGCTAGAATTGAAGTTGTTGCCTTCGCATCTCAAGTATGTTTTTCTTGGAGATAATGATACGTTACCTGTAATTTTGTTTGCTTCATTGTCTGCAGCACAGGTGGAAGATGCAGTCGTTGTTCTCAAGAAAAGGAAGAGATTTTTGGGGTGGCAAATGTCGGATATCCACGGTATTAGTCCAGCTTTGTGCATGCACCGAATCTTCATGGAGGAAGGTCATAAACCAATGACACAATCACAAAGATAGATGAACCCAATTATGAAGGAGGTTGTGAAGAAGGAGGTGATAATGTGGCTAGATGCGGGAATCATTTTCCCTATCTCCAACAGCAAATGGGTCAGTCCAGTTTAATGTATTCCGACGAAAGGAGGTATGATGGTGGTCACCAATGATAAAAATGAGTTGATACCGATAAGAATGGTGATGTGGTGGAGAATACGTATGGACTACAGGATGCTAAATGATGCCACCCGAAAAGATCATTTCCCGGTACCATTCATTGACCAAATGCTTGATAGACTTGCTGAGCAAGAATATTATTGCTTCTTGGATGGTTATTCGAGGTATAATCAAATCATCATGGCTCCAGAAGACCAAGAGAAAAGCACATTTACTTGTCCATATGGTACATATGCCTTCAAACGCATGCCTATTGGGTTGTGTAATGCACCGGCCACCTTTCAATGGTGTATGATGGTTATCTTTCATGATATGACCGAGGAATATGTGGAAGTGTTCATGGATGATTTCTCAGTCTTTGGGGAATCATTTGGAAAGTTTTTGCAAAATTTAGACAAGGTTCTAGTGAGATACGAGGAAACTAACCTTGTCCTTAATTGGGAAAAATGTCATTTTTTCATTAAGGAAGGGATAGTGTTAGGGTACAAGCTGTCAAAGCTTGGCTTAGAGGTGGACCAAGCAAAAATTGAAGTGATTGAGAAGCTGCCACCACCCGTTTCAGTCAAAGGAGTCTGCAACTTTCTAGGACACGCGGGATTCTATCGTAGATTCATTAAGGAATTCTAGAAGATTGCCAAACCGCTTTGCGCACTCCAGAGAAAGAGGTACCTTTTAAGTTTGATATGAGGGTCATCACAAAGGTGAGCATACAGCTCACGAGGTGCTCCAATCAAGTTTCTTTTGGCCAACTCTATTAAGAGACGCTATACATTTTATGAAATCTTGTGATGCTTGCGAAAAGATGAGTACTATCTCTAGGAGACACAAAATGCCATTAAATAACATTTTGGAGGTGGAAATTTTTAATGTTTTGGGGATGGACTTCATGAGTCCATTCCCACCCTCTTTCGGTAATACTTACATCTTGGTCGTAGTCGATTATGCATCCAAATGGGTGGAAGCAATAACTTTACCCACCAATGACTCCAAGGTGGTAAGTGCGTTCTTGAAGAAACACATCTTCACTCGTTTTGGTACACCAAGAGCCATCATTAGTGATGGTGGTACCCATTTCATCAACCAAATAGTGAAGAACCTTCTTGTAAAGTACGGGGTGAGACATAAGGTGGCCACTACATGCCATCCCCAAACCAATAGGCAAGTAGAGGTGTCCAACAGGGAGGTCAAGCAGATCTTACAAAAGATGGTAAATGCCACAAGGAAGGATTGGTCCTCCAAACTTGATGAAGATTTGTGGGTATACGAGACAGCTTATAAAACACCAATTGGCACATCCTCGTATCGATTGGTGTATGGAAAAGCTTGTGATCTTTCGGTAGAGCTCGAACACTAAGCTTATTGGGCAATCAAAAGGCTAAATCTTGATCCCGAGCTTGCCACAAAAAGAGGTTGGAACTATTGGAAGAGTTAGAAAAATTTCGGCTTCAAGCATACGAGAATGCCAAACTCTACAAAGAAAAGACCAATTCGTGGCATGATCGGCATATAATCAAACACACTTTTATGCTGGGCCAACAGGTACTTCTCTCTAATTCTCGTTTGAAATTGTTCCCAGGTAATTTGCGGTCAAAATAGAGTGGACCTTACGTGGTGGCATCCGTAACACCACATGGAGTGGTGGAACTAAAGGACAAGACCTCCAACCAAATTTTTTTGGTTAACAGTCAATGTGTCAAGCAATGCTACAGTGAAGACACAAACAAAGTTGAGGAGGCCATTGAATTGGCCAAAGATGAGTAAGTTTTTGCTACATCATGCCGCGATGTTAAATCAAGCGCTACACATGAGGCAACCCATGAATAAGGTGATATTTTTCTATATTATTTTATTTTTCAATTTTCAATAAATAAATAAATGAAAAATAAATGTATATATATACTAAAAATGTTTTCATGACTTAAACTCCCAGAAAAATCAAAAAATAAAAAATTACATAGAAAAAAACTAGTCCACATTGCAGATTAGGTGTCAAAACTGTGCAATTTTTCAATTTCAATTTCCCAGAAAGTCTTTGGTTATTAATTTGGATTTTTTTGGTCAAAATCAATTATTGTACATATTTAAACATGTTTAGGTGTCAGGTCGATTTTTCCAAGCCCCAAACAAAAAAAATTGTTTTTTACTATTCTGGGCAAAGGGGTTTTTGTGTCCCCTCTGTGACACGCACCCCCTACCTAGAATAATAAAAAAGAAATTATAAAGTATAGTTTTGAGTCCCCTCCGCGATGTGGAGAGGACGCGCATATATGTTATTTGTGTTCGAATTTTCCTTAAACCCGACCCGAACCCATTAATTTTTAAATAAATCCCCATCATCTTCTCCCATACCCGAACCCCAAACTATTTTCTCTCCTCTCAGTTCAAATTTTCTTCAATTCTCACACTCTCACTCACTTAATTAGCGACACACACCCATATTTGGCACCAAGTTCATTCTTCTTCTTCAGCGAATCATCACCTCAAGTAAGTGTTCCTGCTACATTTCTACTATTCCAGGTGAAACCTTTACTATATGATGTTCTTGTTAATACAACATAATGTGGGATGATGAATTTCGTGTTATATTGTTGTTGTCTTCTTGTTGAGTATTAGTTTTACTCTTGATGTGTTTCACTGGATTGATATGCATTTCGATTTTGGGGTTAACCCTAAGCCGACATTCATGAAATTAGGGGGAATATATGCTTAATCTTGTTACATTCTTGGGAGGTCTCAGTGTTAGGCTTGAAATTTTTCAACTTAATGCACTCTTAGTGATTTTTGTTTCTCAAGTCCAAGAGTTGAGTTAGAAGGGCAAAAAATTTGAAAGAATTTAACTTCCTACAAGTCACATTGTTGCTCATATGTTGTGTTTGCATCCATACTTTAATTGTCAGTTGATTATAAATTCATTTAGACTTGAGAGGGTAAAAATACCCTGAGAACTGGGTATGTGAAAAGAGTTGTAGGTAATTACCTTGTTTTCAGTAGGAATAAGGGCCATGATTTCACATTGTGCATTGTTAGAACCTATTTTTGAATTGTTTCAATGTTCCTTATTCATTTTTCCTACTATAAATTCTATATTTATTTTCATTAGAACATGACACTTGAAGGAAATGACTTAGTTGTATAAATCTTGTTACAAGTGGTTGAGAGTTGAATTGGTGAGCATTGAAATCACTTAGGAGTAACTGAAGTCTTGTGCTTGTTGAATAACCATGCGTATCCCTATTACTCAAAGTGTGCTTAAAACTAAGTATGGGGTGGTTTGGGGAATTGCTAAGCGTGAAAGTGTATTCCCATGGGTTGAATTTTTCTAGTCTTAAGTTTTCAACTCCGTGCTTGCTCTTCTCATTCATGTGCTTCTACTTGTCTGAATTATGGATTGAGATATGTTGAAATGAGAACATTGGGGGAAAATAGTTATATCTCTTTTGAATATTCAAGGAAGTAAGATGTCAGATGTTTCAATTTGACAATAGACACTTCGGGTATTCGCTTGTTGTCAAACTATGTTCAGTGATAGCTTTACGTCTTGTCTTCATGGATTGTCTTAATTGCTTTGTTGTGCTTGAGAATCTAGAAATCATGACTCCAGGTAAGGGCGAACCATCAGTTCATTTAAAACAAAGTAAACGGGACTGTGTAATAATGCTAATTATGTAAAAGGGGGCTAAGTACTGTTTCTGTGATACACTATGAAACTGTTAGCTGGCTGTGTGAGAGCTGTGATATGTTTGGAGCCTCAAACCACTCCCACTTGATGTCACATCCACAAATGAGAAACTTAGCATGTTTCGGGACTGAGTACCTACTGAAACTTGTTAAAGTGGGTCTGTTCACTGCTAAAAAGAATTTGTTAACAATGGGACTGTAGCTTCTACCTATCCTTCATTACAATTAATAAGTTTCAGGGTTGTTTCATTGAAAAAGCACCTGTGGTAGCATGAATTTTAGTTAGGGATGTGACTGTACCTCTTGATTTCTTGAATCGTCTATTTTCTTTCATACAATAACCACATGAACATGAGATAACTCAGAGGTGGAAGGCTATTTTCTATTGAATGTAATGAAATGAGATGCTTTCAATGTTCACAATGAGAATAAGGGGCTGGGTCCTGTTTTTGTACTATCATGGGTACACAAGTAAATTGTTTGTTGATTCTGTGAGAATATGTTCTATGTTTAAAACCTCAAACCAATCCATCTTGATATCACATCCAAATATGAGAATCTAAGCACATTTCGGGGCTGCTTACTTGTTGTACCTTGGTAAATGGGGTGTGTTTTCTACTGACATGATAATGAGCTGAACAACAAATGAACTGTTGGTGTTAGTTATTATGTTGTTCTACTATGAAAATTTTGAATTGATGAAATACATTAAGTTGGGAAGTCTGAGTACCTACTTCTTGACTGTTTTACAATTAAGTGTGGGGTTGATATTATCACCTGACTGTTCACTTCTCGCATCATAATATGAGCAGTAGTAAATTTTAGGGGCTGTTTAAGTGTTGAAAACATGTGAAATGGAGAATGTTGCATAGCTATTGAATAGAGGGAATATGTTCTACTTTTACCTTGCACTTATGCTCTTTATTTGTATTTGCATATTAGAATGTCATCTAGAGGACGACAAATAGGTCAGTCCAACAGAGATGCAGTTACACCCACTTGGAGGAGGTCTCGAGACATCCCAACAGTCTCGAAGGGCCCCATACACAAAAATAGGGCAATGACATACGGGGTGAAAGCAGTGGACAATGTTGGTCTCAAGTGGTACAAAAGCCACCCCGAGTCCAAATACTTCCCGGATTTCTCGATAGATGTTGAGGCACTCAACCAAACCTACCCTGCCATATTCGATAGGTTCCTCATATACCAGCTGCATTTCCTATTTGAGCAACCACACCCCTGCAATCTGAGCATAGTTCAGGAGTTCTATGCGAATATGAGTAAAGAGGCACACACCCAACAGGTTAAGGTGTGAGGTGGGAAAGTAGACTTCAACCCTTTGATCATTAATGAGATCATTGGGACACCTTCAGAGATCTCGGATGCCTTTGATGCCATAGTCTAGCATCCTCCTTACCAGGCCATCCGGCACACGCTCTCGAGCCCTCAGTCGGTAGCCCACTGGGATAGACATGTATACAAGGGTTTCCCCTAGACTTTTCCTTTCGGGCGACTCAACAAGCAAGCCCTTATCTAGCTGAAGATTGTGACACACAGACTCTTTCCAGGACAACATTTCTCTAAAGTCACCAGGGATCGGGTTTTCCTAGTGTATGCACTGATGGTGGGCATAGAGCTTAATTTCAAGTCGATACTGAAGTCGGCCATGAGGAAGGCCTGAGCACACAAAGGTTGTAGGTACTCATTTGGCGGCATTATTAGTGAAATGATTATGCGTGGAGGTGTGTCCACAGACGTTCTTGACTACTGTCCACATATTGAGGAATCTCCCTACATCGTCAGCACTGTTCAGGGACTTGAGCCTAGCATGCCACCTACCCTTACTGCTGCCGAGTATGCCCACAGGGATGAGTTAGTCATGGCATGGATGTTCGGGATGCAGACGATGTTGTTGCGGGCAAGTGGACGCCCTATCACGCCTGAGGAGATTGCTGAGGTGGAGATCGAGTATCCCCTAAATGATCATACCCGCGTGATGTTAGGCCTCGGACCTCAGCTTGTGGAGCCGGTTGGTGCTGATATTCCCTCCGATCCAGATGCCAACAAAAGCGACACGGAGGATGATGAGGTAGAGGATGCTGATGATAGCTCGGCAGAGGAGGATTGAGTAGTTACACCCCATTTCATAGGTTCTTTTTTCTTAGCATTGGGGACAGTGCTTTTGTTTAAGTGTGGGGTGGGGGTATTTTATGCTACTGGATATTTTAGGCTACTGACCTTGATAAATGCTATTATTTTTGCTATTACAGTGCTATTTTGACATGATTACATATATATATACAAACAACTTTATTATTTTTCTTATTTATGTGATTCTTAGTATATGGTATGTTTGAAATTATCATGAATATTTGTTGTTAATGCATTTTAGTATAATTATTTGTTTTGGTAAGTCATAATTGATATTACCCTATGACAGATGGATGAAGACCGTCTTAAGGGTATGTATCAAATAGAGTCTCATTTTAGGGTGTTGGTAGCATGTAAAAATATTCTTTATATGTGAAACCATGAAAACTAAGATGGCATAAATTCTTGAGTCTTTAGTGGCTTAAACTTGAAATTTGTACTGATGAATAGTTGCTTAATTTTGAATTCATGAGAAATAAGTGATAGTGAATCTAATGTTGCCTTACGGTGAAAATGTGTCATGTGAATGTGAGTTGAATTCTTAGTCTATGTTCTTATAGTTGTTACGAACTTGCCCGATATGTTAAATTAACTTAGCAGATATTGAATTTTAAGGGAAAGGATCTAGGCATTTCTTTGGTAACCTAAAGAACTTGGCCCTTTTTATCCAATTTATTAAAACATCCTAGTTAACCTCGTTGAGCTTTAGACTATTTCTTTGATTAGCTACATTTCAAGCCGAATCCTTTCTTTGACACTTACAAACATTTGATCCTAAATCTTGAGCTCTTTAGCATGAAAAGTCAAAGGATTAGCAGCTGAAATGGAACCTAAACGGTAAATATTTATGGTTTGGGGGTACTATTAAAAAAATAAGAAATTAGAAAACAGAAAAATAATGAGTTTGTTAATATTTGTTGATAATTTTGAGTATGTAAATTGCAGAAACAAACAAAGGCTGTTGAAAAAAGATTAAAAGGGCAAAAGAAGTGAAAAATAGGGTAGTGTTAGCCTTAAGCACTCGGAAAATGAACCTTGACAATCATATTTAGAATATTATCCCTCCAGCCTTAAGCCTACATTACAACCAAATAAAAGACCTAAGTGATCCTTTGAATGAAAAGTTCTAACTAGGAAAAATTTAAACATTAAGGGCAAGTCTATAATAGTTAGAAGCAACATAAGATTTCTTTTATGAGAGGGAGAGTTGATTATGTACCCAAATAAAATCTTCTTATGAGGAATTTAATTGAGTGCATGGGTAATTCTTCTAGTGAGAGCACATGATCATCTTAGGGTGGTAACTAGGTAAAACTATAATGATAATTTTGCATGAGTCCACATTTATTCACTAAAGTATTTATTAAAGTTGATGTTGCTATAGGAAGCTTGAAAAATGTTCATGTTGGGTTGAAAAAGATTGTGCATATAGAGTTTATCGTACATACTATTTAGGTGTTTGCATACATGTGTCTTGATTTGCCCGAGGACGGACAAAGCTTTAAGTGTGGAGTGGTGATCTTAGGCATATTTATACGCCTAAATAAACAAAAAGACCCATAAATAAAGTTCAGTTTGAGAGTAAATCCGTAGAGTTTTAGGTATTTTAATAAGATTTTATGTATTTTGTTAACACTGATAAATTACACTTCGAGTTTGTATTTTTATTGATTTTATCAGATTTTAAGATTTCGGAATGAGACCCTGAGTAAAACAAGATAACCCGTGCAAGAAAACAAGGAAGAAAATTTTTAAACACTTGGTCTGTGACCAAGGCGCGTCGCGCACCAGTGTTAATTCACTGAGAAATCTATTGTCAACGTAGTAGGTGGAAAAAGTATCTCAAAATAGTGTGCTTCACGCACTAGTGTGAAATGAGTGACTTTTTGGTCCAGTCAATATTGTACGCTGAATTTTATTAATATAATACTAAAGCGCATCGCGGACTTAAAAGTCAAATTTTTTGGGCTATATAGTCGTGAAAAACCTACAACCACAATCATCTTCTATTCTAAGTTTTATTGAAGCTTGTGAGGTGGCTGGGCACTATAGAAGACCACTCTTGGTCAGTTTCTATCTTCATTTTATCATTTTCTTATAGTTCTTTGTAACATTGGAGTGTATGATTAGCATAAGTGGCTAATCTTTCCATTTTCTGGGATTGTTGCCATAGACAATGTGTTAATCTTTGAGTTTTTAATGCTTATGAATAGGTATTTATGATTGTTCTTATATTATTTAAATCTACATTTCTCAGCTTGATCACCTATGGAAATGAATATGTTTAGCATTGTGAATTCGAAAGATGTTGAAATGCTTAAGAACATAAAAATATAAAGAGCTTGTTCAATTAAAATATGAGATTGATTTGTGTATTGGAGACTTGTGACAACTACCTTTACACCAAGGTTGATTTAATGTACAGGAAGATATTATTGTGTTTTTATTGTATTGTTTATCCCCGCTCAACGATGTAGTTAGGCAAACAACAGGAATAGGCAAACGGAGGTGTGCAACCCCGATTTGGTAATTTTAACCCTGCGAATCAACAATCACTGCCCAAACATAAGTAGGAAATTAAAGATTAATACGGCGTCACTAAGGTTACAATCCCAGAATCTTACATTATTTGATAGTTAAAAACAAAATAAATCGATTCTTATTTTATTACAAAATTGCTACTTTAATTTGCAAGTTAAATTATTCAAAACAAGATTTGATCAATTATTTCTTTATTGCGCTTCAAATATTGTATCTTGGAATATTAACAATTTAAATTAAATCCCTTGGGCACGATAATACGGTCCTTAAATTAAGGCCACTATATTACTTGTTTTGACCACATGCACTTGCATGTGCTAGGAGGCAACAATGTCATGAAACCAATGATGCATGAAGTACAAATGATGCTCTTATATATAGTGGGGATGTAACCTTAACCGACATAAGTAAGACCAAGCGAGCTATTACTTGGAATTCAGATGAAATCTCCTCATCGGTAAATATGTGGTCTACTTGCCAAAGGTAAATCATACTTCACCTTATGGGAACAACACCCATTTTGTATGAAGTAACCTTCCGTACGGGCAACCCCATTTTGGATAAGATTTTCACATATAGCATATCAAGTCATATCATATCATGTCTTCTCTTTACGGGAACAACACCTATTTTGGAGGCATCTTTCATTATGGGAACAACACTCATTTCAAAAAAAAAAAAACCTATGCTAGGCACATAGTTCAAGGAAAGGGAAAGAGCTCTTGGAGACAGCCCTAACGCCCTTAATCCATTGGTGCTAAGTCGCCATCCATAAGAGTGTGTGTGTGTGTCTATACATATAT
>JAOTQR010143620.1:0-20190 GCA_025774065.1 Solanum ossicruentum
GTACATTATCTCGTACTAACGTCCCTTACGGGGGACCTGCATTTCATGCTGCAGGTACAGGTGCTAGTAGATCTCCCAGTAGGAATACAGGATATTCAGCTGCTATCACCAAGCTCTAGGTTACTTCGGGGCTTTGTACATGTCTAGATCTTACATGTTTTTATTGCACAATTTGTTGAGGCGAGGTCTGTCCCGACCCTTATCAGATGTTTTTCTTTATTTAGAGGCTTCGTAGACTATGTAAAGCAAAGTGAAGTCATGTCTTGTACTTTAGAAACTAGGGCCCCAACAACCTAGTCATATGCATTTCCTTTTGGCTTCTTATCACTGTTTATATTCTTAAAGGCATGTCAAACGCAGAAAACCCTTATAGTATGTATAGAAAACACAGATACAGGTTGGTTCTCTCGATCCTTATTAGTGACGGGTGTCAGTCCCCCCTAACAGGACTTTGGGGCGTGACAGTTTACTCTGAATAATGATTTCCTTTAAAAAAATGACTTTATATTCGGTTGTTTATGTTATATGTATAGGGTTTTTAAAAAAATTTATTTTATATTTGTGTTGAATTTGAATTAATATATTACCATATCTGCTATTTAAAAGCTTTCTGAATTTGAATTTATTTAAGAATATTTTTCCTAAAATGGATATTTCAAATTAGACTTTTCTTTTTCTCTTTGTTCGGATTAAAAAAAATTATATTTATGAAAAATGTCATTAAAAACATATTCGGGAGAGTTGATGCTTTTTGCAGTTTTCTCTTTTTTTCTTTTGTGTGTGTTTTTCTATGATGTTGACATGTAGGCACTATTATGTCTCCTATTATATATATACATAGACATAGGTATTATACAAAGAGAGAGATTACGATATTGTATAGCTTTTGGATAACTACTACACCAATTGATTATTTTGTTCAATTGCTTTTTTTAATTAAATTTTAGGTTCAAGGCCCATTTATTAATATAATAGCCATTGTTTTCATTATAAGCATGACCCAGCCCAAAAAAGGCATGTGCGACCCTACAAAGTAGGGCTTTCTATATTCATGTATCACATTCCTTTAACTTACCTTTCTTACCCATCGGACTTCCAAATGTATACAACCATCAATGGCGGCATTCATACCTGGTTCTTTTACTTGGGCATTTTTAGCTTCAACCTCATGCTTTTCTTGTAAGTAGCTTCTTTTCTCTATGTTTTCTTGCATAATTTGTCCTAGGTATTGATTTTTCCGATTATCTAGTGTACCTTGCGATGCTCCTTCTTTGGCCATCTCCCTAGATTCTCGTGATGAATAAGACCTGCCTCTCCTGCTTCTCTATTAAGCTCTACAGAAAGTTACTTCAACCAATCCTTCTTTATATTCATCATTCTCCTTTCTTCTCATATACCTCTCATACTTTGCAAAAACAAATGGTGTTATCTCTGTGGATCTATCGAGATGCGTGTATATCAGTGTCATGCTTGAAACAATTCTCTCCTTTTTCGTAGAAATGATGCTAATTCTTGCACTGCCAGCTGATACCACTGTCTCACTATGAAGCCTGTGATATGTGTTACTTTTTTTTGCTAAAAGCAGATCCTACCGTGCTTCCTTTTTTTTTGCTTGTCCACAATAAGATGTACAGCTTGTAAATGACTTTTTGTTGTCTATTATCTTTTGGTTGCCTGTCCTAGCCATCATCATGCTTCTCTATTAAGTATAGGCTTGGTTCTAATTCGTAATGATGGAACCTAAAACTTATCTATGCTTAGGAACTTTCTGACCATACTTGGTAATTGCAAAACAACTGTGATATTAATGCTTGCCTACTTTTCCAAATGCTTCATTTACAATATAATTCACAAATTCATTGGCTTCTTGATATACATATAATACCTCCAAAACCAACTTTTACAATGTCACTTGTATGCCTTCCACTGTCAATTCCCAAGGCATTTTTCATTCCCCAAGTAGCATACTCCTGATAGCTAGCGAGTCTGATTGAATTTGCACTTTCTGTTTTCCTTTTTCATAGCAATAGTATAGTGCTTTCCATATTGCAACAACCTCTGCCTCCATATTTGTGGTCAAGCCAATAATCTGAGCCTTTGCATATATTAGATTACCTTCAACATTTCTAACACAAAAGCCATAAATGCTTTGACTATGGTTTCCTTTGCTAACACCATCAGTGTTGCACACCACCCCTCCCCTTATAGGCCTCCATATATTTACAATCGGAATGTGGCTAGATATAATAGAAATATTTTCAATAGGGGTAAAAATAATATTACCATAGTTGAAAATAAATTTTAAGTCCTTGAACGTAAAGAATATTGTGATCCAACAGTCAAGATAAAATAAAATGCATGACAATCAAAATGGGGGAGGCAGAAAAGGGAATCTCGATAAGAGAATGGGTAACAAAATCTTTTGGAAATAGTAACCAAAGGGTAGCTCTAACTTTAGGTACTGCTGATATATTGAACAAAACTATTAAGGAGACATGTCATGTGAAAGAGGAAAGTATTCAGCAAATTCTACAATAAGTTGAAAATAATAGCTTTTTGAAGAGTAAAGAAAATGTGCATTTAGAAGATGGGTTATTTGAGGATGTATTAGAGGTGGAAAAGATTTGATGAAGGTTAATATATGTCCTCATGACTCAAATCTTCAACCTGCAAAAGTAAAAAAAGACAACATTAGTATAGAACTACTAGATTTGTATGGAGAAAGGCCACAACTATAGGGAAGGAATGGCAATACTAATACCACGGCCAACATATTATTCCTTAGTAGTAATGGTGCAAGCAGAATCTTTAAATGGTGTGCAACAGAGCAAGTCTTAGCTTGATAAAGTAGGTGAGGATGATATAGATGATGCAGAAAAAGTCCTAGCTATTGATAACATGTCACATTTTGACACCAATGAAACATAAATATACAAAGATGCTGATGTATCTGTAAGAATTGCTAAGTGTGATGGACTGCAACCTATTCGAGTTCAACCAAAGAGATAAGTATTTTTCTTATATGCTAGATGGTTATGAAAACTTTCTTATAGAATATTAGGCCAATGAGCACTCAAAATGCATTTAATATTGTGTAAATGTTGCACAATCATTACCATTTTGCATTTATTACATTATTAGAAACTTTTTAACATATTAGATATATAAACATTTATAGAAGAAGGTTAATAATGTCAAGGGATTGTAACACCCAATAAAATTACCAAAATATTCTTAGAAAAGAGAATGGTTGCATAATGTGTCTTTCTAAACTTTTTTTGCAAATCTGAGGCTGAAATCACGATCAACAAGAAAAGTTATATGGGAAAATGATTTTGGTTGAATTTTAGAGCAACCCGATAAAAAGATAATTTTTTGAGGCAGAAACGTAATTTCATAAAAGTATGTGACATGTACGCATCATGGACTTATAGCGGAGTTGCACTTAATTGTGGTCCCATTATTTCTACGGGATTAGAAAATCGACCAGAAAATAATTTTCATAAAATTACACTTAAAACTCATTTGACAAAGATGATTTATGTGTTATTTTGTCGAAAAAAAATTTCTGAACACATTTTAAGTTTTTTGTCAAAAGATGAACTGAAGCGCGATAAGTCTGCATCACAAACTTGCCCTATTACGATACTTGACGATTAGTTTTAAAAGAGGATGCATTCTAGTCCTTTCCCCTCCCATCCTAAACTAGAAACTTTTCATTTTTAACTCTATATCAATTCCTAAGCGTGTATTTCAATCATTTACACTAATTCATCTTAAATTGAATACTTAATCCTCTGGAAGGACAATAAAAGCCTTCGTAAGAATTCCAAGGTTATTCAAGTGAAAAAAATTCCACTAAATATATGTTTCTAGTGATGGATTTAGAGATTAAATGGAAAAACAAGAAGAAGAAGGTTATTTATGCTTAATCGAGAATTAGATGGGGAGGTCTGACTACTGCCCTTTCTCGGGAGATGGGAGAAAAATTGAGTAATTTAGGAGATTGGAGTAGTAGCAGAGACATGAATACCATGTGGGACACTACTGCTAGTTGTATAAGAAAAGTAGCTACTGAAGTACTAGGGGTTTCGAAAGGGACCTTTGGTGGACGTCAAGGTGATTGGTGGTGGAATAAAGATGTTCAAAGCAAAGTGAAAGCTAAAAAGTTTGCTTATACAAAGTGGTTGGAGTGTAGGTATGAGGATGAAAAATGTCGGCTTAAGGATATCTATAAGATGACAAAGATAGAAACGAAGACGGCGGTGATGAGTGCTAAGATAGCAACATTCGAGGGCTTGTATATGGAGCTAAGTGATAAAGGCAGAGATAAGAGATTGTATAGCCCACAAAAGAGAGAGAGAGAGAGAGAGAGAGAGAGAGAGAGAGAGAGGGTGGGGGGAAACTCATGACTTAGATTAAGTAAAGTGCATCAAGGATAAAGAGTGTGAGGTACAAGTTGATGAGACTTTCATCAACTTGAGGCGGCAAGCTTACTTTGATAAACTCTTAAATGAAAAAAGGGATAGAGATATTGGACTGGTAAGTTGGAAAGATCTGATAGTCATCGAGATTTTGGTTATCAAAGGCATTTCAGAGCTGAGGAGGTTAGACATACTATTAGTAGGATAAAGAGATGGAGGGCGATCGGACTCGATGAGATCCAAGTGGATTTTTAATCAATGTTATTTGTAAAAATCTTCATGTACATGCTGTAATATAGATATAGATAAAATGAAGTCTACCAAAATATAATGTGGATGTATATCAACTTGTAATAGGACTTGATACATAGAGTCGTGGGAGTAAATAACATACCATATTTCAAAGTTGAGAATTTTCGTAAACCCAAAACAAAAAGGATAAAAGGACCTACTCCAATCCTAATCCTGCATACACAAAACTCAATTTTCATATTTGGATTATTTAACCTTTGAATAGTTTCATCAAATGGATTCATCCACTGGGAGAGAAATTTGTGTGTATCCAGAATTTTGTAATGCAATAAGAAGCCCTTCTAGTCCAGCCATTTTAGCAAATTGAGGTTGATATACCTGCCAAGCATTCTTACACTTGTGGTCACAACATTATTCAAGAGTGCCACTTTGGCAAGAAGTGCGTTTTTAAGTACAAATCATTATCATGGGATAATTTTAACAGAGGGCTTTTTTCATTTAATTTTCCTTTTCCATTGGCAAAAATTAAGTGGGATGGTATAGCCAAAATTTTGAAGAGCAAAGACGATTTGATCAAAAAAATCCAGGAGTTTGCTCATACAATGGAGAATATTATGTCTCCTAATCAAGATGATGATACAGTTTGTATGAGTTTGATATTTGTTAATCATATTTCTGTATTTCGTCAAGAATTTGAACTTATCCTAGGAAGAATTTTTTTCAAAACATTATGAAAGCATTAAGAAAATACTTTGGATAAAAGTTTGTGAATAAATCAACAAATTAGGATATGGATCATCTTTGTTTGAAAAGTTTCAGTTCCTAGAGGTTTGTGTGGAAAAATTGTGAGAGAGAACTATTTGGAGAACTATATATCTCAATGAGAATTAGGAAATGGTACTAATAGAATCCTCAATTGAGCAAGCAAGGAGGGAATTAAGGTTATTGCCCGTAGTAAGATTAATAATGCAGTTCTTACAGGCAGTACATATTCTAGAAAATGAATTGATAGACAGTTGTTCGATATGCATGAGCAGGTACTTACCTAGTTCAGAAGCATACAAGTTGCCTTGCAGCCATAGTTTTCATTTTGGCTAAATTGAAACTTGGCTTCTAAAAGAACTAAGTTGTCCTATGTGTGAGCTCAAGTTTCCAACAACTGAGGAAAAGTAGAAGTGTTTATTCCTTTCTGGTTATTTGTAGTTTTCGTTGTAGTTTGATGTTTTATTATAGGAAGAGAGAAAGTGTTGACAGGTGCTGGAACAACCAATTTCAACACTTACACACGCACACACACAAATATGTGTGTGTATATATACTACAACTAAGAATTAAAGTAACAAAGTAATAGAAAACAACATTGAAAACTACAAATAACCAGAAAGGAATAAACACTTCTACTTTTCGTTGATTGATGGCAACTTGAACTGACACATAGGGAAACTTGGTTCTTTTAGAAGCTAAGTCTCTATGCATCCAAAATGGAAACTATGGTTACAAGGCAACTTGTATAATTCTGAACCAGGTAAGTGCCTGCTCATGCATATGGAACAATCATCTACCAATTCATTATCTGGAATATGTACTACCCGCAGAACTGCATTCTTGAACTTACTACAAGCAATAATCTGAATTTCCACCTATCTTGCTCATTTAAAGATTCTATTAGTACCATTTCATAATTCTCATCGAAATATATAGTTCTCCAATTAGCTGTCTCTCTCATAATTTTTTCTATGCAAGAAATTCTTCATACAAAGATGATCTATGTCCCAATTTGTTGATTTCTTCACGAACTTTTTACCAAAGAATTTTAGTGGTTATATATTGTTTTGTAAAAATTCTCCCTAAGGTAAGTTCAAATTCTTGATGAGATATAGAAATGTGCTTAACAAAAATCAGACTCATACAAACTATGTCATCATCTTAATAAGGAGGCATAATATTCTCTATGGTATGAGCAAACTCCAGAATTTTTTGGATCAAATCATCTTTGATCATCAAAATTTTTTCTATACCATCCCACTTAACATTTTCTAACAGAAAAGGAAAATCAGATGACTAAATCTCTCTATTAACAATATCCCATGATATAGATTTGTACTAAAAAACGAAGGCACTCTTCAACAATGTTGCAGCCACACGTGTAAGAATTCTTGGCAAGTATATCAACCTTTAAGTTAAAATTGTTACCTGCTGAAATGTCTGGACAGGAAGAGCTTCTTATGGGATTACAAAATTGAGGATACACACAAATCTCACTGCCAGTGAATGAATCCATTTGATGAATTTATTCAAATGTTAAATGATCCAAATATGAAAATTGAGTTCTGTGTATGCATGATTAGGATTAAATAAAATGGAAAATGGTACTAAGGGAAATCTTTAGTAATCATTAAGGCATACAAAAGTTAAGATCATACCATAAATACATCATAATATCCAACAACACCTCTAACTTGGAATGGAGAGGGGCCAACGGGGAGGATGATCAAAAAGAGCTTCAGTTCCTACATGATGGATGATCAAAAGGAGCTTTGGTACTTAACTAGGCACGTGGAGGATGATTAAAAGGAGCTTCAATACGTATATGGTAATATCACGTAGGCCTAGAGTATCTGTTAGTACATTTGAATATAATAAGTATATGTGATGCAATGCAATAAAGACATAAGTCAATATAGTCAAAATGCATAATCATAAGCAATGGATATATATAATCTCAATATGACGCATGATCAACACTTATAATAAAACATGCTTCTAGATCATTCAACTTGCATACTGTTACCATATATATATGGGAAGTGACCTCAACCAACATAGACCAAGCAGCTACAACTTGGACTCTGAGGCCTGACACCCCCTCGGTACAGGTGACCGGACATGACACCCCCCGGTGAAGTATGGTCCACTTGACAAGGCAAACCAAACATGATGATATGAACTAGGTGGATCCACTAGTATAGCAAGGGTAATAATCATAATCCTATAGTGGCACATAGTTTAGAGAGTTATGACTTTATATAAGGACCCCTTGAGTCGAGCCCCCATCTTAAACCTCAATTGGTGTTAAGTCAAATCCCACGGAATACTTGAAATAATCATACTTTAATCATAACATGAATAGCTTATAAGAACGTGACTTGAGTATCTCATAAACATGTTTGACCTCTACTAGTGAGCGTAACTTGAACATGAGAGTAGATCATAATCATACATAAACCTTTGCTTTAACATGAAGACTCACAAGAGGTAAAAATCTTTAAATAAGGCTTCACTTGATACTTGTAAAATCAAAGATACATTTCACGAATTTAATATAGGCTTGAAAGCCCTTAATCATTATGAAGTCACTTGACTTGTAAATCATGTAATAGATCATCAATCACTTGAAAATTCTTGACTTGACATTTTATCAAACACGTGGTGGATTCATGATACTTGTTCAAAATCATGCAATTCAAGAGTAATATAAAGTGAGTAAACTCAATCCAACACAATCCACCAACATATAGTAAAACCCTCATGTACGGTACCTTAAAATCCATCTCAAAAGCTCATAATAGTTCATAGTTTCATAGCTCAAAACATGCATAGTCTCAAGAGAAACCAATTCATGGGATAAGTTTGAAATTGACATCCATGCATAATCATTCAATACTTGAAAAATTCCCAACAAAATTCATGTTCATCAATCATAATAAGAGATACCCATAGGTAATACAACTTGAAAACATGCAATTTTCACAAAAAAGGGAAGGTTTGACTCCATGCTTGAAAGGACCCATGGATGAAGACCCACATATCTTAATCTTTGAATTCCTTGAAAAGAACTTGAAATAGTTTTAGAGTTTGAAATGAATCCTTGAGTCCAAAAATTGAGCTTGAAATCCTTAGATTTAAATGACAGAATTGATGAAGTCTCAGAGAGGTTTTAGAGAGGGATTTGATAGTTATAGAGTTGAAAAATGGCTAAGTAAAGGAGATTTCACATTTAATTAGGCATGAGACTATGACCCCAATGACCTTGGGCAAAAATAATACACTGGTCCGTGTCTAGTCTGTGAAATGGACCCATTACAGAGGAAGTTTTGTGTTTATTCGGGCCCAGTCCGCGCCGCGGCTTGGTTGTGTATGCATACTGGAAAATGAAATATTAGTGAAAATTATTTTTTGCTACAAGTTTTATAAAATCTGGGTTACACCCATTTCCCACTCAAGTTTACCACTTGATCGAGAATATGAAATTGTATTTTAGAAATCATGCATGAATTTTGAGATAAATGAAAATTACGATTATAGGGGTTTCCGATGCACATATGGGGTGTTTCAGTTCTATGTGTTTAATTAGGTGAAAACTAACAGGTTTGGGCTTAAAAGGGTGAAAAAAGTAAAAACTATACCTCTTTATAATTGCATGTCGGGTTATCTACGGGACCCTCTACGACCCGTAGAAGTTTCTACAACTCGTAAGGGACCTTTCATAAACTTTTAGATAATTTATGGGGTCTCTAGAATTCTCTACGAGCCCTATTTTATGACCCATAGAAGGTTCTACGGCCTATAGATGGGTCCATAACATCTAGGGTTGAAAATTGAAGGTTTGTGATGTGTTTTACGAGATAGCAAGTAGTACTCCAATTTACGACCTATAAAGGGGTCTTGTATTGCACCTCTGCACTGGCAGTCTTCAGTAAAACGACCATAACATTTGACTCTAAACTCTAAATGAGTTTTCACTTTTTACGACATGGGATATCTAATTACTTGTATGCTAAGAGTTATGATCATTTAAATTTATCCCTTGCATGATTTAAGACTAGAAACGTAACTTATAGGAAAGTTTTGAATTGACTACTAGAGGTCTCTTATGACCCAAATACACTTCCCACATATAAGCGCGAGGCTTAAAACATGGGTACATATATGGATAGAGTTATGGGGTGTCACAATATCTTCCCCTTGGGATTATTTATCCTCAAATGAAGGTGAAACTAGGGAAGATACACTTGTTTGGTATTCATGAACTAGTTTATCAACAGGAAACTATCCAGATATCTGATTAATCATATTTAAGGATGTATCTCAACTCAACAATAGTAATAAGGGACATTACTTTCTTGTTCATGATTGGAAGGCACGAATAGGTGATGATATCTAGCTTTTATATCTGCCTCAGCTTCCCAAGTGGCTTCCTCAACGAACTAATTCCTCCACAATACTTTATAGAAGCAATCTCCTTGGTTCTCAATTTACAAACTTTCCTATCTAGTATCTGAAATGGGATCTCTTTCATATGTATATTTGTCTTTGACTCCAATACTCTCTAAAGGCACAGCTAGTGTTGGGTCTCCCAAACACTTCTTAAGCATAGAAATATGGAATACTGGATGAATAGAAGCTAACTCTGGTGGAAATTCCCATTTATAAGCCACATTACCAATCTTTCTAATAATCTAGCATGGGCCAATATATCGAGGACTAAGCTTTCCCTTTTTCCTAAATCTCATAACTCTTTCATCGGTGAAACCTTAGTACACCTAATCACCTATCTATAATTTCAAATCTCTCCTTCTAACCTCAGTATAAGACTTTTGTCAGCTTTCGGCAGTCTTTAGTCTTTTATGAATAACTTTCACCTTCTGCATAGCCTGATAGACTATGTCAGGTCCTATCAATCCTGCCTCACTAACTTCAAACCACCTAATAGGCGACTACACCTCCTCCCATAAAGGGTTTCATATGGTGGAATTTGTATGCGAGCTTGAAAAATATTGTTATAGGAGCATTCAATCAAGGGTAAGTGATCATCCCAGTTATCTTTTAAGTCTATAACACATGCCCTCAACATATACTCAAGAGTTTGTATTGTTCGCTCCACTTGCCCATCTGTTTGAGTATGGAAGGTTGTACTAATATTCACCTTCGTATCAAGTTCTTTCTGAAAGGACTTCCAAAATTGTGCTGTGAACTGGGCTCCTCAATTTGAAATAATGGATATAGGGAACCAATGTAACCTAACAATCTCCTTAATGTAAAGTCTGGTATAGTCCTCAGCCGTATCAGTCATCTTGAAAGGTAGAAAGTGAGCTGACTTGGTCATCCTATCTACTATGACCCATATCAAATCATGCTATCTATGAGATGACCCAATACTGTGAAGTATTGTCCTCTCTTGGGCCTATCGAATAATAGATTTGTCCCTTTTTTGGTCTCACCCCAAAAGGCGCCTCACGGTAACTAGCCCTTTACTTATATACCCAACATCTTTCTTGTGTTTTGCTGATGTGGGACTTCTATTCTCAAGATAAAATTATGAAATAATTTAAAAGTTGACTTGATTAAAGACATGATTTTCTTTTAACATTTTAAATTGTATGTGAAATTATTTTCTTGAGGAATTTAGTGGGGCTGTAGTTATATCATTTCCGAAAAATGGGCTCTAGAGTTGAATGAAAATATTACTTTATACAATAATTACAAATACTTGAGCAATGTATAAATATTACAATATCATATTGCATATAATTACAATAAATATCACACAAACAAGAGAGAGTTATCAAAATAATAAAAGGGAAATGGGTCAAAAATTCCCCCCAACTATGTTTAAACGTTTGACTTTATCCTTGCCATTAAAATGAATTTATTATACCCTTGTCGTTACAAAACTTATCATCTATGCGATGGAAAGCCCCAAATAACTTTATTTTCATCAGTTTTCTATTTTATCCAATCCCACCCCAACCAAAACCGACCTGTCCTAAATAATAACCAAACTTAACCTAGCCCAATTCTATTTCTCACAATTACAACCTACGACCTCCAATTAATGTTGTCCACGAGACTGGACTTCTCTGGGGCATTTGATCAAACGATTTCCTCACAAGAGCCATTTCGCCAAACTTCCCATACATATCAACCTACGAAGTCACCACAAACAAATTCAAAGCAATTCCACATTTCAACACATGATTATGAATTTCCAAGCCTTCCCACAACACCGATCTTACACTACAATACTTGGAAAGGCTCAAAACATGTAATATAAGGTCCAAACTAGTGTGTCTTAGTAAATATCTGTACAAAAGTGTTGATCTGGTAAATTTGCTAACACCCATGTGAGATTTTACTATCGAGTTATATACGAAAGTATCTTCCTTTTGGAGACTTTTGTCAAACATGCGACGTGCATGGCTGATTCCAGCAATTGGGTCATTGAGGGAGAAGCTGGAAATGAGCTTAGTGAGTAGAAACGTTATTTTCAATGGCGTTTCAAAGCATTATGGCATGAATATGAAGAAGGGTGGCTTCGGAGTTCCTCTATTGGGGCAAAATATGACATTTTCTCTCTCTTGTGCTCCATATCCAAAGGTTCCTATCATTCATTGATGGATTACGGGAAAAGAATTCTGAAAGTTTCTTTGTGTTTTTTAAAATCTTTGGAAATAAAGAAAATAATAAAGATATAAATTTGACTCTTCTCATAAAAGTTTTAACGGCCTATTTTACTTTTCTTCTTGTAAACAAAACGGTAAGAAATAGAAAATCTATAGAATATATACAGAGACATCAGAAAAAATTTTGAACTGCAACATCACTTACGAAATACTGTTACAATCATAGAGCAAAAAGGCCATAATCGTATTGATGACTTGGACTAGTTCCGGGAGGTTGGCAATATGTGAATACATTGATTTCATCAAGGAGAAACACTCAGCTGATGTACAAATAATCGCTGATTTTGAAGTGTATCTGGAGATCAAGGAGGAAAGGTAAAGTTTGATTATTATTTAGGAAGGGTCAGGTATGGGATAGTGTGGGATTTAGTAAAATAAAAAAGAGTGAAGTTATTTTGGGCTTTTCATCCATCGAAAGGCATAGATACTATGTTTTGTAACGGAGAAGGTATAAATAAATTTATTTTAATGACAAGGATAAGTTCAGACAATAAAACATAGTTGGGGGTATTTGTGACCCATTTTCCATAATAAAAAGATAACTATAAATAATATTAAAGTTTTTGTGTCACATAACCTAAGAAAGCTTAAATGAAATTTAAAGAATCATTATATTGTACTTTATTCAAATTTAAGTATTTAAAAGTTCAATTCTTATAGGTAAGACTGTCCTATTTTTCTAAGCTTTCATTACTTTGTGTTTAAGAAAATTCAATAAGTTTTTTTTAAAAGAAAAAAATTATTTTAAAGAAATAAAAGAAGAAATGAACTTAAAAAAAATAGCATGTAACCTATGAAATTTCATAAAAGATGTAAATTCTCCGAATCTTAAACCTTTGGTTGAAAAACTTATAGACCTTTTGTAACTCTTTAAACTTCAATTGGGTCCAATCATATTGGAGAAATCAAAATATTTTGAAAAGAATAATAAATATTAACTAAGCATGATTTCTGTTCTATAAAAAAATGCCAAAATTGGTTGGTTACTCTGAAGAAAACTTCCTTAAAAAATGACTCTATATTCAGTTTTTTCCCTAATATCTAGGAATCATGACATATGTATAGGGTTTTAAAAAAATTGATTGTATATTTTGTCTTAAAATTTGAATGCATATATAACCTTAACTGCCATTTAAAAGATGTCCGAATTTGTATTTATTTAAGAATATTTTGCTAAAATGGTTATTTCAAATTAAACTTTCTTTTCTCTTTGTTCGTTTTTTAAAAAAGTTATATTTATGACAAAATTCATTAAAAAACGTATTAAGGAGAGTTGGTGCTTTTTGCAGTTTTTTTTCTTTTTGTGTGTGTTTTTTATGATATTGACGTGTAGGAACTATTATCTCTCCTATTACATATATACATAGACATAGATATTATATATAGAGAGAGATTACGACATTGTATAACTTTTGGATAACTATTACACCAGTTGATTATTTATTTAATTGCTTATTTTAATTAAATTTTGGGCTCAAGGCCCATTTATTAATATAGTAAAATAGTAGCCATTGTTTTCATTATAAGCATGACCCAACTCAAAAAAGGCGTGTGCGACCCTACAAAGTAGGGCGTTCTATATTCATGTATCACATTCCTTTCACTTTACTTTCTTACCCATCGGACTTCCAAATGTATCCAACCATCTATGGCGGCGTTCATAGTTTGTTCTTTTACTTGGACATTTTTAGCTTCAAACTCATGCTTTTCTTGTAAGTAGCTTCTTTTCTCTGTGTTTTCCTGCATAATTTGTCCCGGGTGTTGATTTTTTTCGATTATCCAGTGTACCTTCTAATGCTCCTCCTTGGCCATCTCCCCAGATTCTCTTGGTTAATAAGATCTGCCTCTCCTGCTTCTCTATTAAGCTCTACGTGTAAGTTTCTTCTACCACTCCTCCTTTATGGTCATCATTCTCCTTTCTTCTCATATGCCTCTCATAGTTTGCAAAAAAAAATGGTGTTATCTCTGCGGATCTATCAAGATGCGTATATCAACGTCATGCTTGACTCAATTCTCTCTTTTTTGGTGGAAATGATGCTAATTATTACACTACCTTCTGATACCACTGTCTCACCATGTAACCTGTGTATATGTGTTCCTTATGTTTTTTTTTTTGCTAAAAGTAGATCCTACCGTGGTTCCTTGTTTTTGCTTGTACATAATAAGATGTAAATCTTGTAAATGTCTTTTTGTTGTCTATTATCTTTTGGTTGCCTTTCCCGGCCATCATCATGCTTCTCTATTAAGTATAGTCTTGGTTCTGATTCGTAATGATGAAACCTGGAAATTATCTATGTTTAGGAACTTTCTGACTATGCTTTGTAATTGCAAAACAATTGTGACATTGTAGCATGCCTACTTTTCCAAATGCTTCATTTACAATATAATCCGCAAATTGATTGGCTTCTTGATATACATGTAATACCTGCAAAACCAACTTTTAAATTATCACTTGTATGCATTCCACTATTTTTATCGATTCCCAAGGTATTTTTCATTCCCCAAGTAGCATACTCCTTATAGCTAGTGAGTTTGTTTGAATTTGCACTTTCTCTTTTCCTTTTTCATAGCAACAGGATAGTGCTTTCCATATTGCAAGAGCCTCTACCTCCATATTTGTGGCCAAGCCAATAATCTGGGTCTTTGCATATATTGATTACTTTCATCATTTCTAACACAAAAGCCATAAACGCTTTGGCTTGGGTTCCCTTTGCAAGCACCATCAGTGTTACACACCACCCCTCCCCTTATAGGCCTCCATATATTTACAATTAAAATGTGGTTAGATATAATAGAAATATTTTCAGTAAGGGTAAAAATAATCTTACCATTGTTGAAAAATAAATTTTAAGTCCTTCAACATAAAGAATATTATGATCCAGCAGCCGAAATAAAATAAAATGCATAATATAACAATCAAAATGGGGAGGCAGAAAGGAGAATCTCGATAAAAGAATGGGTAAAAAAATCTTTTGGAGATAGTGACAAAAGTGTAGCTCTAACTTTAGGTACTGCTGATATGTTGAACAAAACTGTTAAGGAGACATGTCATGTACAAGAGGAAAGTATTCAACAAATTCTACAATAAGTTGAGAATAATAGCTTTTTGAAGAGTAAAGAAAATGTGCATTTGGAAGATGGGTTATCTGAGGATGTACTAGAGGTGGAAAAGATTTGATGAAGGTTAATATACATCCTCATGACTCAAATCTTCAACCTGCAAAAGGAAAAAAAAGACAACACTAGTATAGAACCACCAGATTTGTATAGAGAAAGGACATAGCTATAGGGAAGGAATGACAATACTTTTACCATGGCCAACATATTATTCTTTAGTAGTAATGGTGCAAACAAAATCTTCAAATGGTGTGTAACTGAGCAAGTCTTAGCTATTGATAAAGTAGGTGAGGATGAAATAGATGATACAGAGCAAATCTTAGCTATTGATAACATGCCACATTTTGATACCAATGAAAAATAAAATATACAAAACTGCTGATATATCCCAAGAATTGCTAAAGTTATTAAATCTACTAAAAGGGAAAAAAGCAAGGGAAGTGTGATGGACTACAACCTATTCGAGTACAACCAAAGAGACAAGTATTTTTCTTATATGCTAGATGGTTATGGAAACTTTCCTACAGAATATTAGGCCAATGAGCAGTCAAAATGCATTTAAGTTGTGTAAATGTTGCACGATCAACACCATTTTGCATTTATTACATTTTTAGTATATTTTTAACATATTAGATATATAAGCATTTATAGAAGAAGGTTAATAATGCCAAGGGATTATAACACCTGATAAAATTACCAAAATATCCTTAGATAAGAGAATGCTTGCATAATGTGTCTTTCCAAATTTTTGTCGCAAATCTGAGGCCAAAATTGCGATTAGCAAGAAAAGTTATGTGGGAAAATGATCTTAGTTGAGTTTTAGAGAAACCGGATCAAAAGATAATTTTTTGACGCAGAAACGCAATTTCATAAAAGTATGTGACATGTCCACATCATGGACTTATAGCGGAGTTGCACTTAATTGTGGTCCCATTTTTTCTATGGGATTAGAAAATCAATCAGAAAAATAATTTTTATAAAATTACACATAAAATGCATTTGACAAAGACGATTTATGTGTTATTTTGTTAAAAAACAATTTCTGAATGCGTTTTAAGTTTTCCGTCAATAAATGAACTGAAGTGTAGCAATTCCACATCGCGAACTTGCCCCATTACGATACTCGACGATCAGTTTTAAAAGCAGGTGCAATCTAGTCCTTTCCCTACCTATCCTAGACTAAAATCTTGTCGTTTTTAACCCTATATCAATTCCTAAGTGTGAAGTTCAATCATTTACACTAATTCATCTTAAATTGATTACTCACTCCTCGAAAAGGACGATAGAAGCCTTCTTAGGAATTGCAAGATTATTCTAAGTGAAAATATTTCCATTCAACATAGGTTTCTAGTAATGGATTTAGAGATCAATAGGAAAAAGAAGAAGAAGAAGGTTATTTATGCTTAACCGAGAATTAGATGGGGAGGCCTAACTCCTGCCCTTTCTCGGGAGATGGGAGAAAAATTGAGTAATTTAGTGGATTGGAGTAGTAACAGAGATGTGAATACCATGTGGGACACTATTTCTAGTTGTATTAGAAAAGTAGCAGCTGAAGTACTAGGGAATTCGAAAAGGACCTTTGGTGGACGTCAAGGTGATTGGTGGTGAATAAAGAAGTTCAAGGAAAAGTGAAAGCTAAGAAGATTGCTTATACAAAGTGGTTGGATTATAGGTATGAGGATGAAAAATGATGGCTTAATAATATCTATAAGACGACAAAGACAGAAGTTAAAATGGCGGTGATGAGTGCTAAGATAGCAGCGTTTGAGCTCTTGTATGTGTAACTAAGTGATAAAGGCGGAGATAAGAGATTTTATAGCCCATAAGAGAGAGAGAGAGAGAGAGAGAGAGAGAGAGAGAGAGAGAGAGGGGAAACTCGTGACTTGGATTAAGTAAAGTGCATCAAGGATAAAGAAGGTGAGGTACAGGTTGATGAGACTTCCATCAACTTGAGGTGGTAAGCTTACCTTCATAAACTCTTAAATGAAAAAGGGGATAGAGATATTGGACAAGTGAGTTGGCAAACTCTGGTAGTCATCGAGATTTTGCTTATTGTAGGCATTTCAGAGCTGAGGAGGTTAGAGTGCTATTAGTAGGATGAAAAGATGGAGGACGATCGGACTTCATGAGATCCTAATGGATTTCTAATCAATATTATTTGTAAAAATCTTCATGTTCATACTATAATATAGATATTGATAAAATGAAGTCTACCAAAATATAATGTGGATGTACATCAACTTGTAATAGGACTTGATACTTAGAGTTGTGGTAATAAATAAGATACCATATTTTAAAGTTGAGTATTTTGGTAAACCCAAAACAAAAATGAAAAGGAGCTACTCCAATCCTAATACTGCATACACAGAACTCAATTTTTCATATTTGGATCATTTAACCTTTGAATAGCTTCATCAAATAGATTCATCCACTGGGAGTGAAATTTGTGTGTATCCTGAATTTTGAAATGCTATAAGAAGCCCTTCTAGTCCAGCCATTTCAGCAAGTAGCAATTTTAACTTGGAGGTTGATATACTTGCTAAGTATTCTTACACTTGTGGTCATAACATTGTTGAAGAGTGCCACATTGGCAAGAAATGTGTTTTTAAGTACAAATCATTATCATGGGATATTGTTAACAGAGGCTTTTTTTTGGAAAAAGTTAAGTGGGATGGTATAGACAAATTTTGAAGAGCAAAGATAATTTGTTCCAAAAAATCTAGGAGTTTGCTCATACCATGGATAACATTATGTCTCCTCATCAAGATGATGATACAATTTGTATGCTTTTGATATTTGTTAAGCACATTTCTATATTTCGTCAAGAATTTGAACTTACCCTAGGAAGATTTTTTACAAAACATTATGAAAGTATTATGAAAATTATTTGGGTAAAAGTTTGTGAATAAATAAACAAATTAGAACATGGATCATGTTTGTTTGAAAAGCTTCAGTTCGTAGAGGTTTGTATAGAAAATATTGTGAGAGAGACAAATTTATGGAGAACTATATATCTCAATGAGAATTATGAAATGGTACTAATATAGTCCTTAATTGAGCAAGCTGGGAGGGAATTCAGGTTATTGCCCGTAGTAAGATTAAGAATGCATTTCTTATAGGCAGTAATTCTAGAGAATGAATTGATAGACGGTTATTCGATATACATGAGCAGGTACTTATCTAGTTCAGAAGCATATAAGTTGCCTTACAACCATAGTTTTCATTTTGGCTACTTTGAGACTTAGATTTAAAAGAACTAAGTTGCCCTATGTGTGAGTTTAAGTTTCCACCAACTGAGGAAAAGTAGAAGTGTTCATTCCTTTCTAGTTATTTGTAATTTTCATTATAGTATAATGTTTTATTATAGGAAAAGAGAAAGTGTTGACAGGTGCTAGGACAACCAATTTCAACACTTACACATAGTATGTGTATATTCTACAACTGGGAATTAACGTAAGAAAGTAATAGAAAACAACAATGAAATCTACAAATAACAAGAAAGGAATGAACACTTTTACTTTTCCTCGGTTGGTGGCAACTTGAACTCACACATAAGGCAACTTGGTTTTTTTAGAAGCCAAGTCTCAATGCAGCCAAAATGGAAACTATGGCTATAAGGCAACTTGTATCATTCTAAACCTAGTAAGTACCTGCTCATGCATATCGAAGAATCGTCTATCAATTCATTTTATGGAATATGTACTACCTGTAGAACTGCATTCTTGAACTTACTACGGGTAATAACCTGAATTTCCTCCTAGTTTGCTGAATTAAAGTCTCTATTAGTACCATGTCATAATTCTCATCAAATATATAGTTCTCCAATTAGTTATCTCTCTCACAATTTTTTCTATGCAAACCTCTAGGAACTGAAATTCCTCATACAAAGATGATCCATGTCCGAATTGGTCAATTTCTTCACAAACTTTCTCCCAAAGAATATTTTCAATAGCTTCATAATGCTTTGTAAATGTTCTCCCAAGGGTAAGTTCAAATTATTGATGAGATATAGAAACGTGCTTAACAAATATCAGACACATACAAACTGTATCATCATCTTAATGAGGAGATATAACATTGTCTATGGTATGAGCAAACTCCAGAATTTTTTGGATCAAATCATCTTTGATCTTGAAAATTTTGTATGTACCATCCCACTTAACTTTTCCCAATGCAAAAGGAAAATCAAACGACTAAAGCTCTCTGGTAACAATATCCCATGATATAGATTTCTATTGAAAAAAGCAAACACTCTTCAACAATGTTGCAGTGACAAGTGTAAGAATGTTTGGCAAGTATATCAACCTTTAAGTTAAAATTTTTATCTGCTGAAATGGCTGGACTAGAATAGGTTCTTGTAGCATTACAAAATTGAGGATACACACAAATTTCACTGCCAGTGGATGAATCCATTAGAAGAAACTATTCAAAGGTTAAATGATCCAAATATGAAAATTAATTTCTATGTGTGCATGATTATGATTTGAGTAGCTTCTTTTATTCTTTTCATTTTGGAGTTCTTATTACCAAAATACTAAACTTTCAAATATGGTATGTTATTTTTTACACGACTCAATGTATCAAGTCCCATTACAAGTTGATATACATCTAAATTATATTTTGGTACGCTTCATTTATCTATACCTATATTATAGTATGAACATGAAGATTTTTACGAATAATATTGATTAAAATATTTGCCCTTCATAAGAAAAATTATATGATAAACCAAATTGTTGTTAGTATTTTAAATAAAAATTTAATTTAATTATTATCCAACTAAGTAGGATTTCAAAATTAATAGAACATCAAAGTACTAAATCTTTGTCATATATAAATTATTTAGTTATTTAAACTATGTAATACAATTAAAATATCTTGCATATTATTTTTTTGTATATCGAAATCATCATTATAGAAAAAACTTGCTATGT
>JAOTQR010143631.1:0-43445 GCA_025774065.1 Solanum ossicruentum
AATTTAAACTTATAATAATAAACTTAATTTAAAGTTTTAAACTTATAAACTTAATTTATTTTTTTTTAAAAAAAACGGAAACTCCGGTCCGCTAATTTTTCTCGGTACCGATTCCGTTCCAGATCCTGTGATTTTTTTAGTGCGGTACTTATCGTTACCGGTCCAGTCTCGTAAATACTGGTCTAGTGGTGTCAGTACCGGTCCGCTGCCAACCCTAGTCCACACAAACATAACCTTCTTTTGAGTCAATTTGGTCATAGGAGAAGCAACGGAGGAGAACCCATTCATAAATCTTCTATAGTAATCCGCAAGACCTAAGAAGCTCCTAATATCTGATGGGGTCAATGGTCTAGGTCAATTCCTAATCACATCGGTTTTCTTAGGATGCACCTTTCTACCATCCCCCAACACCACATGACCTAGAATGCAACCTCCTTCAATCAAAATTCACACTTGTCATATTTAGCATACAATCTCTCCTCTCTCAACCTTTGCAAAACAACCCTCAAATAACCCATATGCTCCTCCCTACTATGTCAGTAGATTAAAATACCATCAATGAAGACCACAACAAAGGAATCAAGGTAAGGTTTGAAGACCCTATTTATTAGGTCTATGAAGATGGACGGTGCATTAGTCAACCCAAATGACATCACAACAAACTCATAATTCCCATATCTAGTCTGGAAGGCCATCTTAGGAATATCACACTCATTCACCCTCACTTGATGATACCTAGACCGAGGATCAATCTTAGAGAAGAAGCTAGCCCCTTGCAATTGGTCGAACAAGTCATCAATTCTTGGAAGAGGATTTCTATTCTTTATAGTGACCCTATTAAGTTGTCGGTAGTCAGTACACATTCTAAGTGATCCATTCTTCTTTTTCACAAACAATACCAGGGTACTCCAAGGGGATTGACTAGGTCTAATAAATCCCTTCTCCAACAAATGTTTCAATTGCTCTTTTAACTCTTTGAACTCCGTCGGGGCCATGTGGTAAGGGGGAATGGAGATAGGTTGAGTATCAGAGTGGAAATCTATGCCAAAATATATCTTCCACTCACGAAGTACACTGGGAAAGTCATTTGAGAAGGCATCAAGAAACTCGTTTACAACCAAAACCGACTCTATGTAAGGGACTTTGGACTCCACATCTTTAACCCTAACAAGATGATACAAACACCCATTAGAAATCAACTTATTGGCTTTAATGCATGAAATGAATCTATCCTTGACCACCACATCTTTACTTTCCTACTCAAGGATGAGTTCATTTAGGAATTAAACCTTGACCCTACGGGTCCTACAGTTAATAGAAGCATAGTTGGCATGCAACCAATCAATCCCAATAATGACATTAAAATCAATCATGTCTAATTCAACAAGATCACAAGGCAACAACTTATGCAAAATGCCAATGGGAAAACTCCTATAAACTTTCCTAGAAACAATAAAGGCACTGATAGGTGTAGACACTTCATATGACTCATGCAACAACACGGGACAACATGGAACATTTTAGCAACAAAAAAGGTAACAAAGGAAAGTGTGACACCCGGATCAATCAAAGCACATACATCAACATCAAAGATTTTCAATATACAGAAAACAACATCAGGAACCTCACCAACCCCTTGCCTCCCATGTAGATCATAAAATCGATTGTGCCTTCAGGCACCACCTTGAGGGCCACCTCTTCCCAATGGAACCACATTAGCACCCCAAATATTTCCACGGTTTCTTGGACAATCTACCTTCTTGTGACCAAGCTCCCCACATTCATAGCGTGTGTTAGAACCCTTCAAACATGGGACTCCATGGCTTCTTCTACATTTAGGGCACACATCAATAGCATCTATCCCACCAATTGGCAAACCCCCCATTAGTAGCAAGAGAAGGCCCTTGGTCTTGATGAAATTTAGCACCCTTTTGGAATTTAACCTCAAACCAGGCCCTCTTGGCCTCATGCCCCCTTCTTTTCCTCAATTTCTCCTCATCCATTTGCTTAGCGTAGGTTATCAGCTAAGACAAGTCCATATCACTAATTAGCATGGCGGACCGGTTGTCTTCACTTACCAAGTCAGAGACCCCCATCATGAACTTATTTATCCTAGATATAGGATCAGCCACCAAATGAGGAACATACATTGAAAGTTAATTAAACTTAAGGGTATAATCCCTCACACTCATAGTACCTTGTTTTAAGTTCATAAACTCCACCAACTTTGCCACCCTAAGCTCAATAGGGAAAAACCGACTAAGGAAGGCCAATTTGAACTCCTCCAAAGCACCATATTACCAACCCCCTTCTCACCGTTCCATTAATTATACCATATTTTGGTTACCCCTTTGAGTTAGTACGCCGCCAACTCCGCCTTCTCATTTGGCCCAACACCCATGATATTCAAGATTTTGTACACCTTATCAATGAACTCTTGTGGATCTTCATCCACCTTTGACCCATAGAAGACTGGAGGATTCATCCTCATGAAGTCTCTTACCTTAGCTCCCAGGGTAGTAGCATGAGGGGATTGGGCCCCTCAATTGACTTGGTTGGCCATCACTTGGGCAAGAATAGTAAGAGCATTTCAGAGCTCACCATTGGTAGGTTTCTCCTCGAGAGTTTGGGCCCGTCTTCCTCTAGTGTTTGGTATCATCTAGCATAGAAAAGAACAATCGTTAGGGGGTAAAACTCACTACAACTCTATAGCACGATGTAGAACATGAAGAAGGGAACCATTTCCTAAAATGTCTCATAGCCTCCTATTCATAGTCATGGCATGCTTCACAACCATTAATAGGACTCTAATTGACACAGTGTGTTGGACTCCGAGGATCTATCAACCTAGTGCTCTGATACCAAGCTTGTCACGACCCAAGCCTAGGGCCTAGACGTGACATGGCGAATGGATAATACAAAGGAACCCTAAACAAGCCCCTTAACTTGTCATTATACATCATTGGTCATGAAAGCATATAGAAACATTAAAGAGCATGAATAGTGGAAAAGGGGATAAGGGAAAAGCTTGCATAATAACATAGTCAATAGAGAAAAGTCAAACTCATAACATAGATACATAATATGTCCAACAACCACTTTTACTACTTATATAAGAGTGGGGGCCAAGACAAAGCAACAGAGCTCACCATCATAGTCAAAATAGACAATAAAGAAGAATGTCTCAATACATGATAGGAGAAACATAGACTAAAGTCCTCAAAGTAGAGGAATCACCAACTAGTTTGAATAGCACCGAACTAGCTATGTGGACGAGGATGGTGATCAACTTGGGCATCGGTTCTTAAATGGTGACATTATGTAGGCAGAGAGTATGCATTAGTACGTTTGAATGTACTAAGTCTGTAGGATGCAATGCAACGATAGATAGGCATCATAATCAAAATGCATAATATTAAGCAATAGTCATAATATACAATATGACATGTATGATCAATGCTGAAGTAAAACATGTTTAAGTAACTCATGCTCATATATGATATTATATGTGTAGAAGTGACCAAGCTAGCTAGTCAAGGTACAAACCCCTTGGTGGTTGTGTGGTATAAACCTCTCACATGGTTGATGATAATCATACCTTATCAACACGATGGTGAAGTACAAACCCCTCACATGGTTAATGAGTACAAATCCCCAACATGGTTACTCGAGCTCTTGTCCCCCTGGATTAGGTATGGTCTAATGCAACACTTAATAGAGTAGATCATATACATAAGCTCATTTCATCATCATATAGTCATTCATATCATATCTTATGCTTTGGACCTCCAACTCCTCAAGAAACGACATCCGGATATTTTATCAAACACTTAGAGAGTGTGAAGTGGTAGTATAAAACCATGCAAATTAGAGATAAAATCATGCAAGAAAATTCATTGTAATACCATCAATCAATACCTTACAACACCCTCAAGACATATACATTATAATCCTTCATTAAATCTTACAATAGATCAAAAATTTATAGCTCACAACATAGCAAAATAGTCACAACTTTACATAGCTTTAACATAGTGTGCAACGAATTTCATAATAATCAAGACCTATTTGTAAATCAATTTTAAATCATGCAGTTTGATTAAAAGGAGGCTTTGGCATTCTGGTTGAAAGGAACTCATGAAAGAAACCCACATACGTTAGCTTAGAGATGAACTTGATGAAAATTGGAGATGGAGGCTTGAAGCTTGGAGAAGAACCTTGAATAAGAACCTTATCTTGGGATAAGGGTTTTAGACTTGAATTTGGGAGTGAAAATATGGCTAAGTATTTTGAATGACTATAGGGGAATGTTTAGGATGATATGAGGATGAAATAAGGCTAACTATAGGTAAAAACATGTTTGGGAACGTGTTAAGCATATCAATGTGTCAGTGACTAAAAAAGTTACTATAAAATGCTTAACACTTTCATGCAATTAATTAGAATAAGAATAGATTGAAAGTACTTAGGCCTAAGACCCCAAAGCCTTGGACCGAGATAGAAATCAACGGTAGCAAAATACGCAGGTCCACTATGCGGACCTATCGCAAAGGCCAAGTTAATGCATGTCCACGATAGCTGCATGTTGCGGTTCTATCATAGATCGTCTCTAGCAATTGAAACTCTGGAAATTTGAAATTTTGATTTGATTGCTCTAAAATTGGGTTAGACCCTTTTCTCCCTAATTTAGACCCCTTGAATAACAATATGAACTCAAATTTTTGAAATAGCAAATGAATTTTGAGATATATAGAATTTAAAATTTATGGCATTCTAAGGCACATTTTTGGGCCTTTTTGGGGTCGTTTCAAGTTCAACCAACTCTCCAAGTATACCCCACAATTGGTTGCCGAGCCGAGGTCAAGGATGAATAAATTTGTGTCAGGTGTATCCGACTTGGTCAATGAGGAGTGTCGTACCACCATGCTAGTAGGGGACATAGATTTATCTCGGCTCATGACTCATGTTGAGAAACTAGACTGGGAAAATTTGAAAGAGAAGGCTTTGTGAGTCCAGATGGGATCAATTTGAAGGTGCGTTCCAAGGTTCAAAGAGTGGCTGATTTCCTCAAGCCCACAAGTTTCAAGTCCAAGATGCAAATGCGAGTCAAAGGGGAAGAGGAAGCCAACAGGGAGTGCAACAAGGCAAAACAGATTCTATGCTCTTCATGGGAGACAAGGAGTTAATGAGGTGCCCAATGTTTTTATCAGTAAATAATTTTGATTTTGATGTGTATGCATTAATAGACCCGGGTGCGACTTTATTACTCCTTTTTTGCCAAAAAGCTTCATGTTAATCCCAAATTGTTGTATGAACCTTATGAAGTGTAGTCCCCCATGGGTCAGTTTGTTGTTACTAGAAGAGTCTATAGAAATTGCTTCGTGTTAATCTTACATAAAATCTTGCCTTATGATTTTGTTGAATTAGATATGGTGGATTTTGATGTCATTCATGGGATGGATTGGTTGCATCGTATTATGTTTCTATTGATTGTAGAACCTCAAGGGTTAAATTCCAATTCCCTAATGAACCCGTCCTTGAGTGGGAATGTTGTGATGTGGTGGTCAAGGGTAGAATCATTTCTTGTCTTAAATCCCAAAAGTTGATTCCTAAGGGTTGTCTCTATCAACTTGTAAGGTTTAGTGTTGTTAAGTCTAAAGTCCTTCCTATGGAGTCGGTTCTGGTGGTTAATGAGTTTCTTGATGTTTTTTACAATGAGCTTCTCGGTGTTCCTCCCAAAAGGGAAAGATTTTTGTATAGACCTCCTTCCTGATACTCAACCTATTTCTATTCTCCTTTACCGTATAGCCCCGACGGAGTTGAAGGAGCAATTGAGGGATTTATTGGAGAAGGGTCTTATAATGCCTAGTAAGTCACCTTGGAGTGCACCAGCGTTGTTTGTGAAGAAAAAAGATGGTTCTCTTTGATTACCGACAACATAATGGAGTCACCATAAAGAACAAGCACTTTTTACCAAGGATTGATGACCTTTTCGATTAACTTCAAGGGGCTAGTTAATTTTCTAAGATTGATCTTTTGTCTAGGTATCACCAAGTGAAACTGAGAGAGTGTGACATCCCCAAGACGACTTTATGGACCAAGTATGGGAACTTTGAGTTTGTGGTTATATCCTTCAGGTTAACTAATGTACCAGCTATATTTATGGATCTTATGAATAGGGTTTTTAAACCCTACCATGACTTTTTGTGGTGGTTTTTATTAGTGATATCTTGATTTACTCCCAGTGAGGAGGAGCATATGGATCACTTAAGGTTGGTGTTACAAATCTTGAGGGAGGAGAGGTTGTATAATAAATATGAAAAATGTGAGTTTTGGCTAAAAGAGGTTGCATTTTTGGGTCATGTGGTGTCGGGTGATGGTACTAAGGTGGATCTTAATAACACGTAGGTGATAAGAAATTTTCCTAGACCTTTGACTCCATCAGACATTAGAAGTTTCTTGGGTTTGGTGGGTTATTACTGGAGGTTTTTGAATGGATTCTCTTCTATTGCTTCTCCTATGACTAAATTTACACAAAAGAAGGTGAAATTTATGTGGAATGATGAGTGTGAAAGGAGTTTCCAAACTTTGAAAGATAAGTTTGTATCTGCTCCTATATTTGCTCTACCAGAAGGGTTGGAAGGATTTGTGGTATATTGTGATGCCTCAAGAACTTCTTTGGGGTGTGTTTTGTCGCAAAGTTGTAAGGTGATAGCATATGCCTCTAGATAACTTAAGGTTCATGAGAAGACTAATCCCACCCATGATCTTGAAATGGCGGCCTGGTATTTTCTTTGAAAATTTGGTGTCACTAGTTTTATGAGGTTCATATTGATGTGTTTACCGACTACAAGAGTCTCTAATATGTATTCTCACAAAAAGATCTTAATGTGAGACAAAGCAGGTGGATAGAGCTCCTTAAAATTTATGATATGTGTGTGTATTATAACAATGACAAAGCTAATGTTGTGGTTGATGCTTAAGTAGGGTTTCTATGGGTAGCCTAGCTCATGTTGATGATGGTGACAAAGAGGTGGCTAGAGGCGTTCACCGGTTGGCCAGATTGGAGGTTAGGTTATATGAAGTTGATAATGGTGGTGTAGTGGTTTTTGATGGTCCTAAGACTTCTTTGATTGAGGAGGTATAGGAAAAATAAGATCTTGACCCCGCCTTGCTAGAGTTGAAGGCCTTGGTGAGAGATGCGAAAGTGGAGGTTTTCTCCCAAGGGAGAGATGGTGCCCTTAGGTACCGAGGTAGATTGTGTGTGCCAAATGTGGATAATTTGAAAGAATTAATCTTGAAGGAAGCCCATAATTCATCCCATTCCATTCACCCCCGGTTCTACAAAGATGTGTAGATACTTGAGGGAAGTGTATTGATGGGGTGGTATAAAGAGAGATATTGCCAAGATCAGATCCGGATGTCACAATTGCCAACAAGTGAAAGTAGAACATCAAAGGTTGGGTGGCCTATCCAAAGATATAGAGAATCCTACTTGGAAGTGGAAAGAGATCAACATGAATTTTGTGGTTGGGTTGCCTAAGACTAGGAAACATTTTGACTCTATTTGGGTTGTTGTGAATAGAATGACAAAGTCGGCTCACTTCCTATAAGTCGAAACTATTTATGGTGCCGATGATAATGCCAATTGTACATTAATGAGGTTCTTAGATTCCATGCGGTGCCCTTGTCTATCATTTCGGATCGTGATGCTCAATTTACTTCTTTTGGAGGTCTTCCCAAAGAAGACTTGGTACCAAGGTTAAGCTTAGCACGACATTTCACCCTCAAATGGATGGTCAAGCTAATAGGACTGTCCAAACCCTCGAGGATATGCTTAGAGCTTGTGTTTATGATGTTTAAGGGTAGTTGGTATGAAATCCTTCCATTCATCTAATTTGCTTAGAACAATAGCTACCACTCAAGCATTGGGTTCGGTGGTTTAAAGTAAGGGAAATGGCTTTGCTAGGTCTGGATATGGAAATGAAATGACCCCAAATAGTGCCCAAAAATATGTCTCAGAATACCTGGAATTTTAAATTCCATATATCTCAAAATTTGTTTGCTATTTTGAAAATTCGACTTCATTCTTGTTTAGGGGGTCAAAGTTAGGGGGAAAAGGACTAACCCCGATTTTAGAGCAATCAAATCACAATTTCAAATTTCCAAAATTTCAATTTCCAGAGACGGTCTGCGACAACACCATGGTGCATAGCTAACATGAACATGTGTTAATTTGGCATCTGCGATAGGTTTATATCACGGACCTGAGTATTTCACTGCCAGTGATTTTTATCTTGGTCCAAGTCTTTGGGGTCTTGGGCCTAAGAGTTCCCAAGCATTTTTTACCTATACATAGCCTTATTTCACCCTCATTTCATCTGAAATATTTCCCAATACTCCCCAAATCCCTTAGCCTATTTTCACTCCAAAATTTAAGTCTCAAAACCTTCATCCTAAGCTAAGGTTTTCCTTCAAAGTTCTTCTTCAAGCTTCAAGTCTCCATCTGCAATCTTCACCAAGTTCATTTCTAAGCTAGGGTATGTGGGTTTTAGCCATTGGTTCCTTTCACCCATGGTGCCCTAATATCCTTTTTACTCAATTTGGATGATTCAAAGTTGATTTTACATGTGGGTCTGTTATTTTAAGAAATTTACCGCATAGTAATTTCAGTTCATGAAACTATGGTTGTTTTAGCATATTTTGAGCTCTAAATATTGGATCTAATGTTGGATTTGATGTGAATGTCTTGGGCGTGTTACAAGGTATTGGTTGATGTTTTTAAAACAGATTTTCTTACATGATTTCATCTTTAAATTGCATGGTCTTTTACCCCATTACACACTCGCCAAGTTTTTGATAAAATGTCCGGCAACGGTTTCTTGTGGAATTAAAGGTTCAAAGTATGAGGTATGATATGATTTCTATCATGATGATGAGATGAGCTTATGTAATTGATAAATTCTATATCAAGTGCTGCATTAGACCATGCCCAATTCGGGGGATCTGAAAACCCAGGTAATTGGATGGGGGTTTGTACCAATTAACCGAGGGAAGGGTTAGTACTTCTCCACCCAGTAATGGGGCGGCATCATCACTAAGCGAGTTGCAGATTTGTACTCATCAATTGAATAAAGGGTTAGTACTTCACCACCTAGGTGATGGGGCGACATTATCACCAACCGAGTTGGGGGTTTGTACTTATCAATCGAGTGAAGGGTTAGTACTTCACCACTTAAGTGATGGGGTGGCATCATCACTAACCTACCAAGGGTTTGTACCTTGGAAATCTAATTTGGTCTATTCTACATATTTGATATCTTATATGGGTAAGGGTTTCTTAAGCATGTTTCACTTTAGCATTGGACATATATGACACATTGCTATATTATTCCTATTGCCTATTGTTATGCATTTCAAATATGTACCAATTTTTTTTCATTGCATCCTACATACTTAGTACATTCAAACGTACTAACACATACTCTATGCCTTCATGATATCACCTTGTAGGAGGAATTAGAGTCAAAGTTGATCATCCTCCACCACGTAGCTAGTTTAGTGTTATTCACACTAGTTGGTGAATCCTCCACTTTGGGGACCTAGTCTTTATTTCTTCTATCATATTTTGAGACATTCTTCTTTATTGCCTATTTTAACTATTAGGGTGAGCCTGGTTACCTTATCTTGGCCCCTGCTCTTATCTATATATTTAGAGGTGTTTATTGGACAAGTTATGTATTTATGATATGAGCTTAGACTCTTTGGCTCTTGATGATAATGTTTTGCAAGCTATCTCTTAGTCCCTTTTCCTCTTATTCTTACTTTATGTCTTTCACATGTTTCCACGACCAATGATGTGTAATGACAAGTTAAGAGACTTGAAGGGTTCCTTTGGGTTCCCCATTCGTTATGTCATGTCTAGGCTCTAGGCTTGGGTCATGACAAACTTGGTATCCAAGTACTAGGTAGAAAGATCTTGGAGTCTAACAAACTGCGTCGCTTAGAGTCCTATTTATGCTCGTGAAGTGTGCCATGACTATGAATAGGAGGCTATGAGACATTTTAGGAAATGTTTCCCTTCGTCATGTTCTAAGCCGTGCTATAGAGTTGTGATAAGTTTTCCCCCCTAAGGATTGTTCTTTGCTATGTTTGACCATGGCAAAAACTAGAGGAAAATGGGTCGAAGCTCCCAAAGAGTAACCCACCAATGGTGAGCTCCGGGATGCTCTTACTATGCTTGCCCAAGTGGTGGCCAACCAAGTCAATCAATATGCCCTAGCCCCTCATGCTACTATCCCGAGAGCGAGGGTAAGAGACTTTATGAGAATGAATCCTCCGATTTTCCATGGGTCAAAGGTGAATGAAGATCCACAAGAGTTCATTGGTGAGGTCTATAAAATCTTGAATATGATGGGTGTTGAGCCGAATGAAAAGGCAGAGATTGTGGCATACCAATTCAAAGGGGTAGCCAAAATATGGTATGATCAATGGAAGGGTGAGAAGGGGGCTGGTAATGTGGTGCTTTAGGAGGAGTTCAAATTAGCCTTCCTTAATTGGTTTTTCCCTCTTGAGCTTAGGGAAGCAAAGTTGATAGAGTTTATGAACTTGAAACAAGGTGTTATGAGTGTGAGGGAGTATGCCCTCAAATTTAATCAACTTTTAAAGTATACTCCTCACTTAGTGGCGGATCCTAGATCTAGGATGAATAAATTCATGATAGGGGTTTGCGACTTGGTGAGTGAAGAATATTGGTCCGCCTTGCTTATTGGTGACATGGACTTATCTCGATTAATGACTTATGCTAAGAAAATTGAGTAGGAAAAGATGAGAAAGAGGAGGGTCCATGATGCCAAGAGGACCCGTTTTTGAGGGTAGGTTCCAAAGGGCTGTTAGATTTCATCAAGGCCATGGGCCTTCTCATTCTACTAATAGGGGGTTTGCCAATGACTTCCCTAGGACTCAAGGTGTTTGTGGTATGGCTCATATTGATATGTATCCTAGATGTGGGAAGAGTCATAATGGCCTATGTTTGAAGGGTTCTAATGCATGTTTTTGTTGTGGGGCGCTTGGTCAAAAGAAGATAGATTGCCCAAGAAACTATGGCAAGGTCCGAGGTGCCAAAGCAGTTCCATTAGGTAGAGGTGGTGCCCTAAGGCACAACCGATTTTATGCTTTACATGAATGGCAAGGGGTTTGTGATGCCTTCGATATTGTTACCAGTATGTTGAAAATCTTTGATTTTGATGTGTATCATTGTTCTGGGTGCCACTCTTTCCTTTGTTACTCCTCTCATTGCTAAAAGATCTATGTCATTCCCTAGTTGTTGCATAAGTCATATGAAGTGTCTACTCCTATTAGTGCCTCTATAGTTGCTAGGAAAGTTTATGGGAGTTGTCCTATCTGAATTTGGCATAAGTTGTTGCCTTGTGATCTTGTTGAATTAAACATGGTAGACTTTGATGTCATTATTGGGATGGATTGGTTGTATGCCTACTATGCTTCTATTGATTTTAGAACACATAGGGTCAAGTTTCAATTCTCTAATGAACCCGTCCTTGAAAGGCAAAGTCAAGATGACATGGTCAACGGTAGATTCATTTCATGCATTAAAGCCCATAAGTTGATTTCTAGGGGTTCTTTGTATCATCTTGTTAGGGTTAGGATATAGTGTCCAAAGTCCCTTCCATTGAGTCGGTCCCCATTATAAACGAGTTTCTTGATGTCTTCCCAAATAACCTTCCCGGTGTCCCTCCCGAAAGGGATATAGATTTTAGAATAGATCTCCTTCCCAATACTCAACCTATCTCCATTCCCCCTTACCATATGGCCCTGGCGGAGTTGAAGGAGTTAAAAGAGCAACTAAAAGATTTGTCGGAAAAGGGATCTATTAGACCTAGCAAATCACCTTGAAGTGCTCTGGTGTTGTTTGTGAAAAAGAAGGATGGGTCACATAGAATGTGCATTGACTACCGGCAACTTAATAGGGTTACTATAAGGAATAGATATCCTTTTCCAAGAATTGATGACTTGTTTGACCAATTACAAGGGGCTAGCTTCTTCTCTAAGATTGATCTTTAGTCCGGGTATCATCAAGTAAGGGTGAGCGAGTGTGACATTCCCAAGGCGGCTTTATTAAAGTTTGTTGTGATGTCATTTTGGTTGACTATTGCACTAGCCATCTTCATGGACCTAATGAATAGGGTTTTCAAACATTACCTTGATGCCTTTGTTGTGGTCTTCATTGATGATATTTTGATCTATTCACGTAGTAGAGAGGAGCATACGAGTTATTTGAAGGTTATGTTGTAAAGATTGAGGGAGGAGAAATTGTATGCTAAATATGATAAGTGTGAATTTTGGTTGAAGGAGGTTGCATTCTTGGGTCATGTGGTGTCGGAGGATGGTATAAAAGTTTATCCTCAGAAAACTGATGTAATTAGGAATTGGTCTAGACCCTACTGACCCCGTCAGATATTAGGAGCTTCTTAGGTCTTGCGGGTTACTATAGAAGATATGTAAATGGGTTCTCCTCCATTGCTTCACCTATGACCAAATTGACTCAAAAAAGGTTAAGTTTGTGTGGACCGATGAATTTGAGACAAGCTTTCAAACATTGAAGGATAGACTTGTGTCCGCTCCTATATTGTCACTACCGAATAAGCTTGAGGGTATTGTTGTGTATTATGATGTATCTAAAGTTGGTTTGGGTTGTGTGCTCAAAATGGTGAGGTCATAGACTATGCTTCTAGGTAACTCAAAGCATATGAAAGGAATTACCCTACCCATGATCAAGATTTAGCCATACTTGTGTTTGCATTAAAGACTTGACATCACTATTTATATGTGTGCATGCTGATGTCTTTACCGGTTATAAGAGCCTTCAATATATCTTCACTCAAAAAGATCTCAACTTGAGACAAAGAAGGTGGCTAGAACTTCTCATAGATTATGACATGAGTGTGCATTATCATCCAGATAAGGCAAATGTCATGGTGGATGTGTTGAGTAGGGTGTCTATGGGTAGCCTAGCGCATGTTGATGGTGGTGATAGCGAGATGGCTAGGGAGGTGCATAGATTGGACAGATTGGGTGTTAGGCTGGAAGATGTGGGTAGTGGTGGTGTTGTCGTTGATGGTTCTAAATCTTCTTTTGTTGATGAGGTGATAGGAAAACAAGATCTAGACTCCCACTTTCTTGAATTGAAGGCCTTGGTAAAAGAGGGCAAGGTATAGGTTCTACCAAGGGGTAGAAGGGGCTCTTAGGTACCAAGGTAGGTTATTTATGCCTTGTGCTGATGATTTGAAGGAGAAGATCCTCGATGAGGCTCATAATTCTTCTTACTCTATCAACCCGAGTTCCACTAAAATATATAGAGACTTGAGAGATGTGTATTAGTGGGGAGGCATTAAGAGGGACATTGCCAATTCATATCTGGTTACCATAGTTGTCAACAAGTTAAAGCCAAACATCAAAGGCCAGGTGGCCTAACCTAAGACATAGAGATTCCCACTTGGAAGTGAGAGGTGATTAATATGGATTTTGTGGTTGGGTTGCCCAAGACTTGAAAATGTTTTGATTCCATTTGGGTGGTGGTTGATAGGATGAGGAAATCGGCTCAGTTTCTACCAATTAGGACCATATATGGGGCTGAAGCGTATCAAGTCCATACATTCAGGAGTTAGTGAGGTTGCATGGGGTTCCTTCGTCCATCATATCATATTGTGGTTCACAATTCACTTCACACTTTTGGAGATGTTTTCAAAGGGGTCTTGGTACAAAAGTTTACCTTAGTACGACCTTCCACCCTCAAATAGATGGCCAAGCTGAAAGGATAATTCAAACCTTGAAGATATGCTTAGGCCATGACTATTGGAGTTGAGGGGAAGTTGGGATGACCGCGTTTCATTGATTGAGTTTGCCTACAACAATAGTTATCGCTCTAGCATCGGTATGGCTCCATTTGAGGCTCTTTATGGGAGACATTGTAGATCACCGGTGGGTTGGTTTGAGGTTGGAGAGGTGGAATTATTGGGACCGGATCTTGTTATGGAGGCTCTTGCGAAGGTTAAGATGATTAGGGAAAGGTGAGAACAACCCAAACTCGTCAAAAATCTTATACCGATGTGCGAAGAAGAGGCCTTGAATTCAAAGTGGGTGATTGGGTTTATTTGAAGGTCTCTCCAATAAAGGTGTGGTCCATTTTGGTAAAAACGGGAAGTTGATTCCAAGATATGTTGGTCCTTATGAGGTCTTGAAGAGGGTTGGCATGGTAGCTTATGAGTTGTTTCCTAGTGAGATGAACTTCGTTCATCCGGTGTTTCATGTCTCTTTGTTAAGAAAATATGTTAAGTGATCCTAATGCTATTGTGCCTCTTGATGTTGTGGGTGTTGTTGAGGATAACTTGACTTATGAGGATATTCTGGTTTAGATCCTAGATAAGAAAGTAAGGATATTGAGGAACAAAGAGATGGTATCTGTTAAGGTCCTTTGGGGCAACCAACAAATTGAAAGTGCTACTTGGGAGGTGAAAGCAAACATGCAAAAGTGGTATCCTTATATTTCCACTCCACTCAAGCCTAAGGTACTTTTTCAAAGTCCTCTATGGGATTTCAAGTATTATGTTTCATTCCCTATGTCATTCATATGCATTCATGTTTAAGTTGGCAAGTCATGATGATTTTACACTCGTGTTGAGGTTTTGAAAAAGGTGTTTTAAATGTAATGTTGCATTTTAGTTGGGTCTGATTTGGTTATGATCACTCTTGTCTTGTACATCTCTTTTATATTCAGGGATGAATGTTCCCAAAGGGGAGATATTGTAACAACCCTAAAAAGTACCCAAAAACATGCCTCGGGATGCCCGAAATTTTAAATTCCATATATCTCAAAATTCGTTTACTATTTCAAAAGTCTAACTTTATATTCTTGTTCATGGGGGTCAAAATTAGGAGAAAAAGTGTCTAACCTCAATTTTAGAGCAATCGAATCACAATTTCAGATTTCCAAAATTCCAATTCCCAGAGACGGTCCGCGATAGCACCGTGACGTGCAACTGTCATGGACATGTGTTAATTTGTCCTCTGCAACAGGTCCGCATCATGAACCTATGTATTTCGCTGCCAATGATTTTTATCTTAGTCCAAGGCTTTAGGGCCTTGGGCCTATGTGTTCCCAAACATGTTTTTACTTGTATCATATCATCCCAAACATTTTCCAATACTCCCCACACCACTTAGCCATATTTTCACTCTAAAATTCAAGTCTCAAAACCCTCATCCTAAGCTAAGGTTTTCCTTCAAAGTTCTTCTTCAAGCTTCAAGTCTCCATCTCCAATCTTCACCAAGTTCATCTCTAAGCTTAAGGTATGCGAGTTTTAGCCATTGGGTCCTTCCACCCATGGTGCCCTAATCTCCTTTTTTACTCAATTTGCATGATTTAAAGTTTATTTTACATGTGGATCTTTTATATTAAGAAATTCACTACATAATGATTTGAGTTTATGAAAGTATGGTTGTTTTAACATGTTTTAAGCTCTAAATCTTGGATCTGATGTTTGATTTGATGAGGGGTTTTGATGTGAATGTCTTGGGGTTGTTACAAGGTGTTGGTTGATGGTTTTACAATAGATTTTCTTTCATGATTTAATCTTTAAATTGCATGGTCTTTTACCCTCATTACACAGCCGACAAGTGTTTGATAAAATGTCTGGCTAGGGTTTCTTGTGGAATTGAAGGTCCAAAGCATGAGTTGTGATATGATTGATATGAGCTTATGTACATGACATCTATATAAAGTGTTGCATTAGATCATGCCCAATCCGGGGGTCTCAAAACATGGATAATCGAGAAGGGGGTTTGTACCCATTAACTGGGGGAAGGATTAGTACTTCTCCACTTAGTGATGGGGTGACATCATCACTAACCTAATTGGGGGTTTGTCCTCATCAACCGAGTGAAGGGTTAGTACTTCACGACCTAGGTGATGGGGTAGCATTATCACCAACCGAGTTGGGGTTTGTACTCATCAACCAAGTGAAGGGTTAGTACTTCACCACCTAAGTGATGGGCCGGTGTCATAACTAACCTACCAAGGGGTTTATACCTTGGAAATCTAAATTGTTCTATTCTACACATATGATATCTTATATGAGTTAGGGTTTCTTAAGCATGTTTCACTTTAGCATTGGACATACATGTCATATTGCTATATTATGCCTATTGCCTATTGTTATGCATTTCGACTATGATGTCTATTTCTTATTGCATTCCATCCTACATACTTAGTACAATCAAATATACTAACACATACTTTATGCCTACATGATGTCACCATGTAGGAACCGGAGTCCAAGTAGATCATCCTCCACCACATGGCTAGTTCGGTGCTATTCAAGCTAGTTGGTGGGTCCTCCACTTCGGGACCTAGTCTATGTTTCATATATCATGTATTGAGACATTCTTCTTTACTGTCTATTTCAACAATGAGGGTGAGCCCGCTTACCTTGTCTTGGCCCCCACTATTATCTATGTATTTAGAGGTGTTTGTTGGACAAGTTATGTATTTATGATATGAGCTTGGACTCTTTGTCGCTTGATGATGATATCTTGCAAGATATCCCTTAGCCCCTTTGCCCCTTATTCTTACTTTATGTCTTTCACATGTTTCCGTGACCAGTGATGTGTAATGACAAGTTAAGAGGCTTGATTGGGGTTCCTTTGGGTTCCCCATTCACTGTGTCACATCTAGGCCCTAGACTTGGGTCGTGACATGTCATGGAGGCCTTGTAGAAGGTGAGGTTGATTAGGGAGAGACTCAAAATAGACCAATGTAGACAAAAGTCCTACTTCGATGTGAGAAGAAAAGATCTTGAGTTTAAGGTTGGTCATTGGTTTACTTGAAAGTCTCACCTATAAATGATGTGGTTCGATTTGGCAAGAAGGGGAAATTAAGCTTAAGGTTTATGGGTCCTTATAGAGTCTTGTGTAGGATTGGTAAGGTTGCATATGAGTTAGAGTTGCCTATGGAGATGGACGTGGTTCGTCCGGCCTTCCATGTGTCCATGTTGAGAAAGTGTGTAAGTGACCATAATGCTATAGTGCCTTTGGATGTTATGGGTATTGTAGAAGATAGTTTGACTTATGAGGAGGTCCTGGTGGAGATTTTGGATAGGCAAGTAAAGAAGTTGAGAAACAAGGGTGTAGCTTCCTTCAAGGTTCTTTGGAGAAACCAACAAGTTGAAGGTGCCCCATGGGAAGCCTAGGAGGACATGAGAAAGCGATACACATATCTCTTCCACTCTACTTAAGCCGAAGGTACTAATTTAAGTTCTCCTATATGATTTCAAGTCTTAAGTTTTAGTCGTTATGTCATTTTTAGTACATTCATGATCATGATAACACGTTTATAGTGATTTTTGACATTCATGTTGAGATTTTTGAGAATGATGTTTAAATACATTTGTTGCATTCATATTGGGCTGAAATCTTTATGATTAATTCTCTTATGTATGTTTCTTTGACATTTGAGGATGAATGTTCCCAAGGAGGAGATAATGGAACGCCCCAAAAATGTGCCTCGAAAATGCCCATAATCATAATGTCCATATATCTCAAAATTGATGCGTGATATTGAAAAGACGACTTCATATTCTTGATCAGGGGGCAAAATTGAGTGGGGAATGGGTATAACCCCAATTTTATAGGGCCCATGCTAAAAATAATTTTCGTAAATTTTGCTTATCCAGTCTCTATTCGTGCATATTTTGCTTATCTAGTAAAGTTTGAGTAGCTTGGGTCCATAACTATCCCAATTTGTTATCCTGCATTTTCTTGCCTGTGTTCTTTTTCTCATTGGATATTTACTTTCTGTTGAACCGACTTGTTTAGGATGTTTAGGTAGTATATGTAGCATATAGTATTAATACCTGTGACATATAACATGTTTTTGTATTTGGTTTGAAAAAAATGATACCCACCAAAATTTTAATTAGTTAGTTTGGATAACAACCATTAACACTCCTGCATCTTTTGTGGATTTGAGGACAGGATTTTCAAATCGTACTTGGACATGTTTGTGGTGGTGTTTATAGATGAAATATTGGGGTACTCATGGGGTGTAAAGGAGCATGAACACCTTTTGAGGATTGTGTTGCAAACATTATGGGTAGACAACTCATTGCTAAGTTTAGCAAGTGTGAATTTTGGCTAAGAGAAGTGGTTTTTCTTGGTAACATTATTGCGACTGATGATATTAGAGTTGATCCAAAGAAGATTGAGGCTATGAAGAATTTTCCTAGACTATTTTTTCCATCCGATATTAGAAGCTTATTTGGTTTGGATAGATATTATAGAAGATCTATTGATGGATTTTCCTCCATTTCTTCTCCTTTGACAAGGTTGACTCAAAAGCAGGTGAAATTCCAACGATTCGATAAATGTGAGAAGACTTTTCAATTGTTGAAGGATCTTCTTACTTCAACACCTATTTTGACATTGCCTGATCATCTAGATGGTTTTATTGTGCATTATGATGCCTCATATATAGGCTTGGGTTATATGTTGATGCAACATGAAAAGGTCATTGCCTATGTCTCGAGGCAATTGGAAGTACATGAAATGAACTACTCGATGCATGATTTTGAATTATTGATTGTTTTGTGAATTGAATCTAAGACAAAAAATATGGTTGGAACATTTGAAAGGTTGTGATGTAAATGTGATTTGCCATCCTGGTAAGGGTAATGTCATGGTCGATGCGTAGAGTAGAGTGTCTATGTGCAGCATGGCATATGTGGAGAGTTAAAACAAAGAGTTGGTCAAAGAATTGGACCATTGGGTTTATTTGGGTGTGAGGTTGAATAGCTTGATGTATGGTATTGCGCTAGTGGATAATGGGGTGGAATTATCTTTGGTGGAAGAAGTTAAAGCAAAACAAGTCATGGATCCTACTTTTGTTGAATTGAAGAAGTTGGTGGTTGATAAAAAGGAAGAAGTATTTTCACAAGGGGGAACGGAGTATTGCATTACCAAGGGAAATTATGTGTACCTAATGTCGATAGCTTAAGGGAGAAGATACTTGATGAAGCTCATAATTTCATGTATTCTATTAATCCGGGATCCACCAAAATGTATAGAGATTTGAGAGATGTTTATTGGTGAAACAACATGAAGAAAGACATAGCAGGGTGTGTGATATAATGTCCAAATTGTCAACAAAAGGTAGAACATCAAAGACCTATTGGTTTCATTCAAGATATTGAGATGCCAACCTAGAAATGTGACATAGTGAATATGGATTTCATCATGGATTTGCCAAAGAATAGAATGCAATTTGACTCCATATAGGTGACTGTGGATAGAATGATGAAAATACCCACTTTTTGCTAGTAAAGACTTCTTATGACGCCGAGGAGAATGCCAAGTTTTATATTCAAGGGTTGGTAAATTTGCATGGGGTATCATTGTCCATTATATTAGATAGAGGTGCTCAATTTACTCCTTATTTTTGGAAATCATTCCAAAAAGGTCTTGGCACAAAGGTGAAGTTAAGTACCGCATTTCATCCTCAAAAGGGTGAACAGGCCAAAATGACAATACAAACATTTGAGGATATGTTGAGGACTTATGTGCTTGATTTCAAAGGAAGTTGGGATGACCACATACTTCTTATTGAATTTGCTTATAACAACAGTTTTCATTCAAGTATTGGTATGGGTCAATTTGAAGCATTGTATGGTAAGCCGTGTAGATCACTGATGGGATAGTTTGAAGTTAGAGAAATGACCTTAATTGGACCAAATTTGGTGTCGAATGCTATGGAGAAGATAAATGTTTTAAGGGTAAGGTTGAATGCTTCCCGAATTCATCAAAAATCATACGTCAATGTTAGGAGAAAGGAACTAGAGTTTTATGAAGGTGACTGTGTGTATTTAAAGGTTTCCTTGATGTAAGGAGTGACGCGTTTTAGTAAGAAAGGAAAATTGAGTCCTAGATATGTGGGAATTTATGAGATAGTAAAGAGAATTAGGAAGGTATCCTATGAATTAGATTTGCATATGGAATTATCTATAATTTATTCGGTGTTTCATGATTTCCATACTAAGAAAATTCTTGGATGATCCTAGTTCTATTATTCCATTGAAAGATATATCTACGGAGGAAGATTTGACTTACAAAGAAGTACCAATTCGGATTTTGGATCGGCACATGAAGAAGTTGAGAAGCAAAGAAGTTCCATCTGTCAAAGTGTTATGGAGGAACCAACAAGCTAAAAGTACCACTCGGGAGTCAAAGGCGGATATGATGAAATGATACCCTTACCTCTTTTCTTCTATTCAAGCCTAAGGTACTTAATGTGATTTATTCTCTAAGAATTCTCACAAATGCGTATCTCTTGTTAAGTTGCATGCATGTATGATCATGAAACTATTTCTTAATGATAATTGATGCATAAGTTTGATGAATTTACAAAAATGATGAGTAAGTTTAGCTTTTGCATATATGCAATGATGATGGATGTGTTCCTACTTTAATCAAGTGTAATCTTGTCTCATTCGAACGAGAATGATCCCAAGGGGGAGATATTACAACACGCCTCATGTTTTGGGCTTGGAAAGCTAAAAGTTCAGGATTTTTCTGAAGGTCTAATCCTACGAGCCACTCTATGGCCTGTAGAGGTACCTATTGGTTGTAGGTGCATTCGTGGAAAATGCCCAGTGAAAATTAAAAAATTGAGAAATTTCTAGGAGTTGACATATGCGATACCAAACAAATTGTATGAGAAACCACAACCCTTCAAAAGGTCTCGTAGGAAGAGGCTATGAGGAATCCAAAATTTGTCTAAGTCTAGGATCAATCTACGAAAAACGTTATGGCTCGTAAGTCGAATGATGGGTTGTGTAGCATGTTTGTCACTTGGAATCTACAGTTCTAGTAGCTCAACTTTTGTGACACCCAGTTCCATGAGTTAAGGTTTGGACCATAGGTGCATCCATAGCCCGTAGGAAGGGGGTTCGTGGATGTCTCTGGTAGTTTTTGATAAAGGGTGTTTTTAACATTTCCAATCCCTCTGTGTCCTCAACTAGGTTGTTTTGGCTACCCTAACTAATTTAACTGACCTAACCTCTATAAAATCCTATTCCTATATCATTCAAAGCTTTTAATTCCTAAATTTCACTCAAGGGCTCTCAATATCTTCTCTCTAAATCAAGGGTTCCATTGAAGCTAAAACGTGAAAATTTGATTAAGGATTTCTAGATTTTCTTTTTCAATTCGAAGGATTCTACATGAGGTAATTATGCCTTCATTCATGAATTAGTTTCATCCATGAAACCCAATCCAAAAACCTTCTTTTAATCAAAATTTCATGATGAATTCTTATAAGCTTTTAAGTTATGACCCCTTATGCATGGATCGTGATTCCTATATGATGATTATGACTAATTATGCATGAATTATGATGAATTACATGATCAATTTGATTTTCAAGCAAAAGTAGATGATTTCAAAGTATACATGATTAGGGCTTAATAACTTGATGTGGCTTCCTTTTTCAATGATCTTATTTGACTTTAATTGCATGATTTCTCTATGACTCCTACTCAATTGCATTGTTTGGACTCAATTATTCATACACCCACACTTAACCCTAGTCTCTTCTGATAAAGCTATGGATTTTCATGATTATGATCTCAAGTATGTACATGCATGTTTTATGACTATGATGACATTATGACAGCCATAATGATGCTATGATAAAGAGGGTGATGAAAACCCTAATACGTATGACGATGTCAAGGTGGGAATGTTATCCCACACAATGATGAAAGCAAAGTAGATGAACTATTCTTATGACATGATGTTTTCATGGAAGTTATCATGACTATTTATGAAATATGAAAGTATGGTTTTAATGAAGTATGAACTATGTTGAAAGCTACGTATATGCATGATTTGTGTATTCTGTGGGATATAACTTAGCACAGAATGAGATTGGGAATGGGGGCTCAACCTAAGGGGTCCTTGATATGAAGCCTACATCTCTCATAACTACCTACCACCGTAGGGATGATGATTGTCTGCCTATGTATTATTAAGTTAGTGGATCCACATAAGTAAAGCATATGTTGAAATGGGAAGGTTCCCATATGGTTTCATGTTAAAGCACTTGCCGAAATGGGAATGTTCCCATAAGGTAACGTATAGTCTACCCAAGCAAAGTAGGCTACTCTTTTACTCAGTGTAAAGGAAAAATCAGGATTCCATGTAATAGTCCATGTCACAACCTAATCCTAGGGTCTAGATGTGACACGTTGAATAGGAACTTGAAGGGACCCCAAACAAGCCTCTTAGCATATCATTCATACATCCTTGGTCACGGAAGAAAGATTAACATCATCAAGTGATATAAATAAAAAGGTAAATGGACTAAGGGAAGTGATTGATGATTATAAAAGCATAAAGAGTGAAGCTTAAAATATATACAAACCATAATATCCAACAACACCTCTAACTTGGAATAGAGCAGGGGCCAAGACAATTCCCGAGCTCACCCTCATATTAATAAGTATTCAACATAAGAAGCAATCTCAAAATAACATGAAATAAGTAGATATTGTCCTTGTAATTGAAGACTCACCAAAGCTTTCTCCGAGAATCAAACTAGCCACGTGGATGAGGATGATCAAAAGAAGCTACGTTTCCTACATAGTGATATCATGTAGACATAAAGTATATATTAGTACGTTTGAATGTGCTAAGTATGTGGGCTGCAATGCAATAAGGACATAAGCCAATATATTCAAAATGCATCATCGTAACCAAATGATATATAATCTCAACATGGCATGCATGATCAATGATTGTAATAAGAACATGCTTGTAAAACATTCAACTTGCATAATACATAGTACATGTGTGGGAAGAGACCTTAATCGACATGGACCAAGTGAGATACTACTTGGAATCCAAGGCATACCACTCCCTTGAAAAGGTTATTGAGGCATGTTACCCTCTCGACAAGGTGATCGATCATGTCACCCCCTCGACAAGGTATGGTCTATTTGCCATGGTAAACCATACAATGAATAATCTGAGGCATGTCACCCCCTCGTCAAGGTGTGATATAACTAGATGGATCCACTAATATAGCAAGGGTAATAATCATCATCCTATAGTGGCACATAGTTTAGAGACTAAAGACTTTATATAAGGACCCCTTGAGTCGAGCCCCCATCTTTAGCCTCAATCGGTGCTAAGTCAAATCCCACAGAATACTTGAAAAGTCATACATTAATCATAACATGCATATCTCGTAAGAACATGACTTGCAAAGCTCATAAACATGCTTGACCTATACTAGTGAACCTACCTTGCACATGAGAATAGATCATAATCATACATGAACCCTTGCTTTAACATGAATAGCTCATAAGAGGTAAAATCTTGAAATATGGCTAAGCTTGATACTTGCAACATCAAAAGTACTTTCACGAATTCAATAAATGCTTGAAGCCTTTAATCATCATATAGTCACTTGACTTATTAATCATGTAATACATCATCAATTACTTAAGAATTCTTGTCATGTCATTTTATCAAGCACATAGTGGGTTCATGATACTTGTTTAGAATCATGCAATTCAAGAGTGAAAAAATATGAGTAAACTCAATGAAAATCAACCCACCAATATGGTAGTAAAATCCTCATGTAGGGTACTTTGAAATCCATCGAAAAAGCTCATAATAGTTCATAGTTTCATAGCTCAAAACATGCATCATCTCAATAGACAAAATCAATTCATGGAGTAAGCTTGAAATAGACATTCATCCATAATCAATCAATACTTAGTAAAACCCCAAGATGATTTATGTGCATATTTCATAGTAAGAGATACCCATATGTAGTACAACTTCATGACATTCAATTTTCATTAAAGAGAAGGATGGGCTCCATGGGTGGAAAGTCCCAACGATGAAGACCGACATATCTTAAACCTGGAATTCCTTTAGGTGAACTTGAAGTAGACTTAGAGCTTGAAATTAGTCCTTGAATCCCAAAATTGAGCTTGAAATCCATAGATTTGAATGAGAGAATTGATTGAGTCTTAGAGAGGTTTCAGAGAGGGTTTTGTGAGTTATAGAGTTGAAAAATGGCTAAGTATGGGTGATTTAACATATAAGTAGGCTTGAGGCTATGACCCCATTAGCCGAAATAGAAAAACCAAAGAAAATATTACACTAGTTCGTGCCCCTATCATGACCCCGACCAATCACACCTGGCCAAATACACTACTTCCCGCCCCTAACACGTCGCGGCCAAGGCGCGAACAGCCACTGGAATCGTAAAATTCGCAAAAATTATTTTTCACTGCGGGTCTTCTAAAATCCGGGTTATACCTATTTCTCACTCAATTTTTCCCCCGATCGAGAGTATGAGGTTGGATTTTCGAAATCACACATAGACTTTGAGATATATGAAAATTACAAATATAGGGCATTCTGAAGCATATGAGGGGTCTTTCAGTCCGTATGGTCTTATTCTCACATATGTAATATTAAGGTTATGAATGGATTTTATGATCCTTCATCTCATGATTTTAAACTTGCATGCTCATATATATTGTGTCGTTATCCTATTGATTATTAATATGCATATTGATGTTATTGTGATGTCCTTGATACATGGTATACCTATATGCTTAGTACATTCCATGTACTAATGCATACTTTTTGCCTACATGATGTAACCATGTAAGGATGGATGATGAATCGACTATTCCATTTTGTGGCTAGATTCAGATATTGAGCTTGAAGACTTGTTGGTGAATTCCCGTGCTTCAGGAATAATCCTTATGATGTTTTTCCTTTATGTCAGGACATTATCATTCTCATTCTTCGATGTATGTGTGGGTGAGGTAGTGAGCTATGTGCTAGTCCCTGCCAAGATCTATGATGTAGAGGCATGAGTGGGACCTTAACAGATTTATTTATATTCCCGGTGGGAATTATGGTTTTTACTTTGATAAACTTTCGCTAGCTTATTCTCTTATTTTTGCGTATATTACATTATGAGTGCTTATGATATGAACACAAGTCTTAGATGGCATGATTTTTAGTGTCCCATTTTTCGTTGTCACAACTAGGCCCTACGTCCAGGTTGTGACAAGCGACCCTTGGTTAGGGAAGTCTAGCGAATAGCCAATGGGTTTGTGAGAGTATAACTTTTGGATAAGGCAGTGTACTTGCTTTCATTGAGGCTTGTTCTTTATTGATTGATCAGATTAGTTAGCGATGGTTTGATGATGGGAAGTTGTGTCTCATTCAAGACAAGGTATCTAGAGGTAAGGATAAGGAATTCATGCTTGATTTTGATGGTGTCTTATGGATTAGGGGCTGGACTTATATGCCCAAGGTGGGTTACTTGATTAGATTGATACTTGAGGAGGCTCATTGTACCTATTACTCTATTCATCTAAGAATTGTGAACATGTACCATCATCTATGTCAGCATATTGGTGGTGTGGAATAAAGAAGGATGTATCCGAATTTGTGTTTAAGTGTTTAATTGCCAGCAGGTCTGTGTGAGCATCAGAGCTCGAAGGACAAGTTTTAGAGGATTCCCATTCGCACATGGAAGTGAAAGCATATTACTATGAGTTTAAGGTGGCATTTCATACTACTATGGGTGGATATGTGTAATGATCTGACCTATGGGCCTAGTTATCACAAAGCGAATAAGATAACTGTAGGCACCTTACCCAAGTCATCTCAAGCACCTTAAGCATTGACAGGAATTTAATAGAAATAATTTGTGAAAAGCTAAGGGAAAAGGACTATGGTTCATCTAAGCAAACATTAAAAAGCTGTGAAAATAACTATCATTGATTGTCTATAAACATATCAACTACTACATCGATGGATGGTATCGATAATGGTCGGTCTCTATTAAAAAGAAAAGAATCCATAATTGTGCAACATAGAAAGTAAACACCTCAAAAGGGCTACAGATACATTGTCAAAAAATAACACTAATATACTTGATAAAATGAAAAATGGTAGAGTCTGGAACGAAGAGCTCACCACAAATAACATAGCTAGTCTTGAACGTTGAGTACTAGCCACGAGCTGGTGGATTCGTGCCTGTTCTTACATGGTTAAATCATGATGGGAAAACATATGTTATTATGTTGGAATGTACTAAGTATGTAAGATGCAATGCGTGTACAAAATTGTAAAGCCATCATTCGTAAATATAACATGTATATATGTAAGAGATAAGAGATACATAAAGTAAGTTTAAGCATGCACAAGGAATATGGCTAAATATGGATAACAATCAATGCATGAGAAATAACATATAATGAAAACATAGCATGGAACCATATATTTGTAGTATTATACCTTAACTAACATATAAGACCATGCAAGATACTACATAAAATCAAACCTAACACCTTATGTTGGCACATGGAGACCACTTGCTCGGTGGATCTTCGTCAACTTTGCATGCATCATAATAACATAAATGGCCTACATGGATCCATTAGCCAAGCCTACAAGGGCTCCTATAGATGCATATAGTTAGGGACATTGAGATTGAACTCTAATAGGTCATGTCTCAACTAACAGGATGCACCCAAGCTCAAGTCCACTTGGTACTAACCCATCCCATGAAATTCTTTAAAATACATCTTAGAATAATAAGTAGCAATTATAGGAGTAGCTCAAACATTAGGAACCACCAAGTGAGAATTTTCCTTTCATCTTGGGGACTTTTCTAAAGCATCTTTTAGGAAAGTTGTCAATATTCTTACATCATTGACAACTCATCTCTTAAAAATTAACTTTAATGCCCTAATCATCATCATATATCATAAAGCCTTACTTGAAAACTAGGTGGGCTATGATTTTTTAATGGATCAATAATAAATCGCATAGGTCATAAGGAAATTTCTCCTTTTCAGGACCATTAAAAATGTCCAACCTTGAGATCCATCATGGACTCATCACCAATAGTTCTAACATACATATATAATTAGTAAAATAGTCGTAAGATATCATAAGTAGCATTTAATAATATAAACATCTTAAAATCATCATAAGCATGCCTATCGACCTATAGAACATAAAGAAAAGGTAAAACACATAAAAAGGATCTTTATGGGTGAAATAATACCCAACACACATACCTTGGGGAAACCTGGGGAAATGCACTTGAAGCTTTGAAGGAGAAACCTTGGAAATGTAGCCTTTACCTTAGCTTGTTCTTGTGTGGAGAATTTTAGGAATTGAATGAATGAAGGAAAAAGTAGGCTCTTAGGGCTTTAAAGCTAATTTAGGACCCTTTTTCAATCCTGAAACAATGTAATTTAGAAATAGAAAGGACTAAAATGACAAAAACTACCCATATTAAAATTGTCTGATTCAACCTACAAAACACCACTTATGGGCCGTAAGCCAATCAATGAGCCATAGGTCCCTATTTTCTGGTAACATATCCAAAATCTCTTAAAACTGACTTTGCTGGACCCAGAACCATGAACAGTTGTTATGGGCTATGTAAAATCCTATGAGTCGTGGTTGAATCAAAGAGTCTATCCACAATTGGACATTTTTCTTACTTTGTTGGGTATTATTCCACAAACCACCCTATGGGTCATATACTATTTAACGAGCCATCTGGTAACACGTAGGTCACCTTCCAGCAAACTCCAAATTTTGTTCATGTCTTATGGTATCACTCACAAACCTACTTACAGATTATAATGCATCTTACGGGTCGTCACTTGGTTCATAGGTTACCCCACACTTCAAAACTTTTTCCCTTCCTGAAGTCTAATGTTTAAGGACCAATCCTATGGGCCGTAAGTTGCCCTCGTGAACCAAACATCATGCTATTTCTAGGCCAACTTTTCTACACTCAAGGCTCCTAAACTTGGGGTCATTACAATATCTCCCCCTTGGGAACATTATCTCAGAATGTGCTTAAAGGCAGGTTCTAAGGAGTAAACTAGTAGCTAACAGCAAGCATGCATGCAAAAATGCAAGTAAAACATCATTCCTCAAAATTTTCTGATTTCATACTTAAAACATGTCTCAAAATAGTCAATAAACATAAAATAAGTATATACATCATGAAGAAAATGAATGGAATTGGAGGTTTTAGGGAGAATTCTGTAATGCCTTAGACTTGAGGAGAGTGGAGTAGATGTGATAACGCTTCATCATATAAGCTTTCACTTCCTATATAGCATCCTTCACTTCTTGGTTTCTCCAAAGAACTTTGACGGATGCAACTTCCTTGTTCCTTAGCTTTTTCACTTACTGGTCTAGGATTTCGACCAATATCTCTTCAGAATTCAAATCCTCTTCAATGTTCACATTATGGAAAGGAACTATGGAACTTGGGTCACCTATGAATTTGCTCAACATCGACACATAGATGACTGGATGAATCAAATGCAATTCATCGGGTAGATCTAACTCATATGCCAATTTTCCCACTCTTCTCACTACCTTATAGGGTCTCATATACCTAGGCCTCAACTTTCCTTTCTTACCAAACTGGATCATACCTTTCATCATAAACACCTTCAAGTAGACCCAATCACCAACTTGGAACTCAAGTTCCCTTGTTCTCACATCAAAGTAAGACTTTTGTCGGCTTTGGTCTGTTTGTAATTTTTTCCTAATGCTTTTAACTTTTGCCTTAGCATTCATCACAAAGTCCAGTCCTATTAATGCCACCTCACTATCTTCAAACCACCCGATGGGTGATCTATAATGTCTACCATACAATGCCTCAAATGGTGTCATCCAAATACTTGCATGAAAATCATTATTGTAAGCAAACTCGATAAGTGGAAAATGCTCATCCTAACGCCCTTTAAACTCCACCACTCAAGCTATCAAAATGTCTTCTAATATATAAATAGTTCTTTTGTCTTGCCCATTGGTTTTGGGATAAAAATCAGTACTCAACTTCACCCTAGTGCCAAGTCCGCTTTTAAAAGACTTCTAAAAGTTAAAAGTGAATTAAACTCTACGATCCAACATGATGCATGACAGAATCCTATCCAACCTCACAAGCGCATTGATATACAAGTGGGCATAGTCCTCAAAACTGAAAATAGTCTTTACTGGTTGAAACGACCCCAAAAAGTGCCATAAAATGTGCCTCGGATGTGCCGGAAATCATAATTTCTATATATCTCAAATTCATTGAGTGATATCAAAAATACGACTTCATATTCATAAATTAGGGGTTAAATTGAGTGGAAAATTGATCTAATCCCGATTTAAGAGAAATCATATCAAAATTTGAAAATCAAAAAATGTGATTTCAAGAGAGTTTTTCGCACCCCTGGCGGTATGCACCTAGGGTGCGCCACATTGTAAATTTTCTCTAGTTTTTCTATCTCGGTCCAAGACATTTTGTTCATGGGCCTAAGTCCTCCCATGCATGAAAATACCTATACTGAGCCATATTTCACCCTCATATCACATAAGACATTCCCCAATGCTCAGTCAAACACTTAGCCAAATATTTCACTCCTAATTCGAGTCCCAAAACTCATCCAGATCATAAGGTTCTCATTAAAGTTGTAACTCTCCATCTCCAATCTTCATCAAGTTATCCTCCAAAGCTAAGGTTTGTGGGTTTCTTTCATGGGTTCCTTTCGCCCACGATACCCAAGCTTCCTTTTACCTAAATTTGCATGATTTCAAGTTGATTTACTCGTGAGTCTTACTCTTATGAAATTCAATGGACACTATGATGGGTTTTATGAAATTGTGATCATTTTAGCATGTTTTGAATTGTGAATATAAGATCTATTGTGAGATTTAATGAAGGGTTTTGATGTATATTGCTTGAGGGTGTCACCTCATATTAGTTGATGGTTTAACATTGGATTTCCTTGCATGATGTCATCCCTAAATTGCATGGTTTTACACTAGCACTACAAATCCATCAAGTGTTTGATAAAATGTCCGATTATGATTTTCTTGAGGAATTGAAGGCCCCATGCATGTCTTATGAGTTGAGCGACTATATGATGATGAAATGAACGTATGTATATGATTTTCTCCTTTATAGTGTTGGAATGTGATCATGCCCTAGTCAGGGGTTACGCATTGGGTAACCATGTCAAGGGGTTTGTACTTTTTTTTAAGGGGAACAGGCCTATGCCGGACCCCTTTGGACAATCAGGGGTTGAGTCGCACACTCCCAAGTCTTATTATAGATTGAAAAGATGGAAAGATACAAGGAGGGGGACATAAACCATACCTCTAAACCTATGGTGGTATACAAATTCACCAACCTATTAAGGCCAGTTAATTTGCTCCCAATACTATCCAAAAAATAAACTTAGAAAATACTAACGAGAGGACTCCTTTACATAGAATCTAAGAAAGCAAGTAAATAAGGGAGACTCTCCCCTTACAAGTAAAAGGAGAATAACAACAAAATAAAGAAAATATTATCCTATGGACCTATATAACAGAGTAGAGAAGAACACATTAATAGCTTAGTTAAAAACTAAACTATTAGTATGCAAAACAAATAGCTCAAGGTGGTTCTTTGATCCTTTTTAGCCACCTTCTTCTTAATGCTACCATCTCTGCCTTTCCCTGAACATAATAACCTTAAGCTTCCTTTGGAATTTGAGCAATAATAAAGTATACATATGGACAGTAAGATTGTGACTATGTTTGGCCAAAACATTTGTAACAGAGTTAGCTTCCCTCAAAGTATGTTTGGATCTAAATTCCTCCAACTGAGCAAAGTGATGTCTTAGTCTAGTCAGGGACTGATGAACCTGTCATAGGGTATTAGCATGTTGATTGATCCATTTACACAGCAGCTAGGAATCCACTTCCAAAACAACTTTGGTCCACCCCATGTGAAGACACCATACAACCCCAAAAACTGCAACTTCAACTTTAGCTTGGTTGTTGGAGCCAACACCAAGAGGGGTAGAATAAGCAAGAATAAACTCCCCATTTTTGTCTCTAATGATACCACCAGCCCCCATTCTCCCATCTGAGAGTGCACTACCATTTGAATTGAGTTTAATTCACAAGTCAGGGGCTTTACTCCAAAGAATCGGAGTAATCTTGGTGATATGAGTACACTTTTCAACCAGCTTCACTAGATCTATCCAATTAGCAGGACAAGTAATGTAGGGATATACAGTTTTCATAATAAAGAAAGTATCTCTGAAAACAAAAAATTTCACCCTGATCAAGTTTGATTTCTTCTGAGCATATCTAGAAGCACACCTATTTTTCCACAAATTCCAACATATAAAGATAGGGTCAGCCTGAAGGAGGAGTTTGTGTGCTTCATTTTTGAAATCTGCACTCCACCATCACATTACATAATGATGCAAAGGAAGAAAATCAGTGCTAAGGCCATAAGATGCAGCAAATGATTTCCACACATTCATAGCAAAGTGGCCTATAATAAAAATATGGTCCATAGTATCTAAACTAGCATTATAAAGCAGCAGCATTGCTGAGGATCCACACAAAACTTGCTTACTAGGAAGTTTTCCCCTTAAGGCTCTCTATAACTGAAAAGAGCATTTAAAAGGTATATGTCTCTGCCAAGTTAGCTTGTTTATATCAGTTTTGATCCTTTGCTCTCTAATCATGTTCCAAGCAGAAGAGATGGAGAAATTACCATCAATATTAGGTTTCCACATAGCCTTATCAGTTTCACTCTAATAGAGCTGTAACTGGAAGGCAAGAGCAACATGCTGAAGGAGGGCCCTATTGATGATCATATCAATATTCTATTTGCCCATTTTCAGTAAAATCAACCACCCTTGTGTTGTCTAACCTGCTGCTCACCTCCCTTAAATGTGCAAGAGGACCAACACCCAACCAATTATCCCACAAAAAGGAACAATTACTAAAGTTTATCTTCCAGTGAATGTGTGGTTCCATGTTATGTTTGTTAATCACCATATGCTTCCAAATAAGGGATTCCCAGTATCCTATTTTTTGCTATCTGGATTTAATCTCTGGCTGTATTTTGCTCTCAAGAAATCACTCCAAAAAGAGTTCTTTGATCTGAAAGTCTACCATTGCTTGTATTGGAATGCTTTGCACACTTCATCCACCATTCTAACACCAATACCACCTTCTCCATAGGGGAAACTAAGGTTCCTCTAAGAGGACCAATGGTATTACCTCTTCTCACCTAAACAACCCCCCAAAAATTAGTATTCAAGCCTTGAATTAACTTAAAGGTTGTAGATAGAGCGAAAGCTGCAGATAGAATATAAATAGGAAAAGATTATAGGACATGTTTAATAAGAATAGCTCTACCACCATAGCTAAGTAATTTAGCTTGTCACCCAACAATTCTAGACACTACTTTAAACTCCAACTCTAAATAATAGATTACTCTCTATCTTCCAATGTAAAGTTGGCAGCCCAAGTAATTGAAATGAGCTTTTTTTTTTTTAGAAAACCTATAATGCATTTAACCCTATCGGAGACCTCTTGAAAGCATGATCATGCATAATAAAATGACTTTTGTTTTTGTTGATTAATTGCCCAGGAACTCCATACACAGCCAAGACCTTCATAATCAATGCAAGAGTTTTACTTCTACCAGATGAGAAAATAATAATACCATTTGAAAAACTGAGATGATTTACCTGAGTTCCCCTTTTTTCCATGTAAAAACCATGAAAGTTGGGGTTATGATGAAGCTTATTTAACATTATTGACAACATCTCAGCCCCAATGATAAAGAGTACTGGTGAAAGAGGGTCACCTTGTTTGAGAACTCTTGTGGAATGAAAGAAACCATAACTTGATCCATTGATAATGATTGAGTACCAATTGTTGGACATGATCCTCCACACCATATCAATGAATCCTTCAGCAAAGCCCATCTTACTCATCACAATACAAATGTAAGAATTAGAAGCCCTATCATAAGCTTTAGCCATGTCAAGCTTAAGCACTACACTACCACCAATAGTAGGTTTCTTGATCTGATGTATGATTTCCTAGGCCAACATAATGCTTTCTAAGATGCTCCTACCTTTAACAAAAACTAATTGATTGGGAGATATCAAGTTTGGTGAAATAAGAGCCAACCTCAGACATAGTAGTTTAGAAATCACCTTGTTGATCACATTACTCAAGCTTATTAGCCTAAACACAGACAACTTGGTAAGATTCTTGACATTGGGAAAAAGAACCAAACAAGCATGAGTAAGATATTTTGGAATTATATCCATAGAAAAAGGCATTAACCACAGCTAACAAGTCACCCTTGATTATATCCCAGCAAGCTTGGAAAAACTTGCCATTAATATCATCAAGCCCAGTAGTTGAGTGTGGGCTTATTGAGAATACCACTTGTTTAAGCTCTTTTAGATATGGAATGACTTGAAGAGTCACCATAGCAAGAATAAAGTTGATAACCTCTTCATTAATATGTTTCTCCTCCACAGTAAAGATCTTTTGGAAATGAGAACAAATAGCATCAGCAATATCAACATCCCCTTTTACCAATTCCCATCATCATCCTTCACCTGGGGAATAAATAGTCTTCTTCTCTCCCTTAGAAGAGCATGGAAGTAACCATTCTTGGCATCACCCTTTTGGAACAAGTGCAATTGAGATTTTTGTCTGAGAATTGCTTCCTCAAGCTTGAGGAATTTGATATATTTTGCACTCAAACTTTGTAGGTGGACTCTAGTTGCATCAGTAACATGAGTGATCAGGTCTTCTTCAGCAACCTTTATCCTCTCTTATAGCTTTTCACCTTAGCATGAATGTCTCCAAATTAAGCTTTGGACCAATTACTTAAAGAAGACGATAACATCTTCAATTTCTGGTGAAATATCCACATAGGATTACCAGATATAGGCCTTTCCCGACATTCTTTCACAATTTCAAGGGAACCAGGCTATTCTACCAAGAAATTCAGAATCTTGAAGCATTTGATGGCACTATTAGATCTAGTGGTCATTTCTAGCAAGCGTGGGTAATGATCAGAGCTCACAGTAGGCAAATAAGTGACTGTGGTCTGTAGCATGACCTTAAGCCACTATTCATTCGACATAGTCCTATCTAACCTCTTCCAAATTCTAAACATAACCCGCCCTATTGTTTGTCCAAGTAAACTTATGGCCAGTAAAACCAAGATCAAGTAATCCATAACCCTCTATCACAGCTATAAACTCCAAGCTCTTTTTCATGCTATAAGGAATACCCCCTCATTTTTCCTCAGTTCTTATGATGACAATGAAATCACCATAAACACACCAAGGAAAACCTTTAAACTTATTTGACAATTGCAACATCCTCTCCCAGGGAGGTCTTCTTAGTTGATCTCTGCATTCAGCATAGACAACTACAGAGAAAAAAGTGTAAGGAATCTGAGTGTGTTGAATTTCATAAGTCAATTGTTGTTCATCATTTTCCAACATAGTGCAATCCACTTCATGATTCCAAAACACCCAAATTTTCCTATTTCTGTTACACACAGCTTTCTCCATTCCCAGTTGAATTCTACAATGTTGTAATTCAGAATTATTAGAAAAAGGCTCCAAAATAACAATCACAGTAAGTTGATGAATGATCTTGAGAGATGGAATTCTTTCCGTTGCTCCTTGGGTATTAATACCCGTTGTATTCCAAATTATTTTATTAATCATTAGGAAGATTTTGAAGTAAACAACCTGGTATTGGGCCTTCCACCTATGACATGATGTCTGCTATTGAATCTTTTGGTATGCATACTAGTATGATGAGCTTCTTTGTGGGACAAACCTTATTCTTGACTCACTTACTCTATCTCTTCCTAAATAGCATCATCATTAGTGGGGCTGAATTTCTTGACAAGTTGCTCACTGGTTTCATCATCATCATGATGTTCAGTAGCAGGTCGAGTATACATATCAATCTTATCTTCAAAATTAATTACTGCATACTCACCCTTCTTAGTGCTAGGAAGCATAGGATTTGTGTTAGATTGAAAAATGTTGGTATCTTGATATGTTGGTCCCCCACCAATAGGGGAATTACTTTGAACTTTGAGATGAGGAACAGTTAAACCAATGTACATATCAACTAGAATAAACTTCTTGCATATTCCAGCCCCCTGAGTATTATTATTGCCAGGTCTTGCCTCAAAATATTCTTGAACTACCATACTATTCACAAATTTCTTGTTCAAAGCATCCCTTTTTTTCTTACTTGGTTTGTTTTTACTCTTGGAACCACTAGTACTTGCTACAGACCCGATATCTTCGGCCATAACACCTTCAGATTATTGATATTGAGTCTGACCCTTCTGTACCTTAGATGATCTGCCCTTATAAGTCTGAAAACCAGAATTCCCTTTGTCTGCATGGTGTTGAACAGATGTGGTAGTTGGGGTATGAAGTTTTGGGTCAATCCCTCCCTTTGGTTCCCCATCCTGCACATTAGTAGTTTTCTCCTGCCTCACCAACCTTTCTCTAGAAACTACAACAGCTATCCAAGTAAAACAAAAGGGGGCGTGGGAGGGGGTTGTCGTCACAATTTTCCATGACATTAGCATCAGGGGGCATGGGGGTGGGGAACCATCAATTTCCATATTCAAACTCACAATAAAGGGACTGGCTAGCTGACTCACAACATTGCGTTCCACATTTTTATTTTGGGGGGCCATAGATTCAATACCTGAGGTGACTTTAGTCACTTGCTGGTTTTCATTCATCAGCTTCTTCTATTGGGCCTTATCATTGTGAATTGGTTCCTATCTTCTTTTGTTATTTTTTCAACTTTGAGTTTGCCATTGAGCAATAGTGTGGGCTGGTTTTACACGTACCTTCTTCTTACTATCAACATTGAAATTCTATTGAGGTTGTTCAACTTTCTCCTTTTGGACATTTCTTTCATTCTTATCACCAACAAATTTATCTTGAGATGCAGCTTCCTGTTCTTTCGTTCTTCTGATTTCATCATCCCTTTTCTTCATTGTGCACACGGTAATAGAATATCCTTGGTGTCTAGAATAAGTACAATAATCAGGTATATCTTCATAATGTTTTAATTGTTAGTTTCCCACAAATAAGTCTTCTTCTTCAAACCCCAACCACACATGTTAAGGCCTATCTTTGGTTATATCAATTTGCACCCTTACCTTAGCAACACTTTCCCTAGTCTTCTGAATAGAAGCTGAGTCAAGATATAAGGCCTTCCCCCCAAGAGAAGTAATATAGATATGAACTCCATATAATAATAGTGTCAAGGGAGTTCTGGTAGAGTGACCACAACATGAACAATAGATGTTTCCTCCTCAGACCTAAAAGGAGGGGTCCATAGTTGCAACCTCATAAGTTGGCCATCAATGAACATCCTCTGCTTGGTCCAAACAGTAATGTGATCAGCCTCATTATCCAAATATATATGGATATTCCTAGAGTTAAAATGAGAAATCTTCACCCCATAAGTTAACTGAGTCTGAGCAATAAAGTTTTTCCTTACCACCTCCATTCTACGCATAGTGTTAGAGAATTTCCCAACAAGAGTATACCTATATCTATCATCTAACTTGCCTATAAACTCCTCCTTCATAAATATCACAGCAGGGTGTCCTTGTTTGGTGGTGATTTTTGAGGTGTGATGATAATAGGGACTTCATTTTTAGCTTGGTTCATACTGAGTAGTAGCTAATGATTGAATAATAGTGGAACAGGGTAGGTTCAGAAGGAATTTGGGTATTGTAGTGTTGGGTTGTGGCTATAAGGGTGTTTTATCAGTGGATTTCTCTTTCAAGTTGGAATGTTGGTTCTTTATCTTTTGGGGATGGTAACTGCCAAAGTTGGTGGATTTCAAGGGGGGTTATTTGGCAAGCAGGTGTAACTGATGATGCATTGTAGAATTCTTAGTATCCTCGTCCTTATCCATACCCTTATCATCATGTCTATCAACATGCTTCATATTGTCAGGGCTTTAGATTGACCCCCTGCCTGATCATCATCAATGGTATTAAGAGAAACCCTCTTATTAGTTGTCACTGGGGTTAGGATCTCACCTGTGGTTGAGGATGAGTCTTTAGGATCCTCCAACCTTCCTTCTTACTCATGTTCGAACCTTGAGCAATTCCTTTTCTCTGATTTACCTTAATTTGCATAGAATTCTTCGACATAGGGTCAAAGTTAGTGGTCAATTCCTTCTTATGATGTTTAACATGATTATCCTTGCCTCCTAGATCAACAACATTAGTTAGATTAGGAATTAGACCACAATTGACTAGAAATTGGTAGTGAATAATTTTTTATGCCTGGAAAACCCTAATTCCCAAATTGACTCAAATTAAACATTAATATTTGGGACTATTGGTACTGGGACCTTCTCCTTGGTCCCAGAAGTCGATTTCCATAGGTCTTGTTCCACAAATTTTGCCAGAGGTAGGTCACCACCACCCAAAAAATCCCCCCTCCCCCATTGATGCCGTCAGTAAAATTGGCTCTAATTCCTCCAATAGGGCATTCATGACTTAGAGAATCCTTCCTAGTAGGTCCCGTCCCACGAAAATCATTGGAAGGGGTTCAAATCTCCAGGTGTACTTCAGGCGACTCAGATGTGATTCTCCCGAAAATGGCCTGGGTGGATCTTTCAGTTAGGACGATGGAAATGGAATGATATTTTGGACATAGATAGATCATGAGGAGGAGAATCATCCTCCACCTCTGTAAATACTCAAATTTTCCCAGAATTCACAAGAGAAATAATTTGTTGTGCCTTCAGTAGTTCCTCCTGCAAAATTGCCCCAGCATTTACCTGACTAGATAATAAATTTCCAGAACTGTGAGCATGATCTGAGTGCGTGCTAGCTTGAGGGTGATGCGCCTCATCAATGCACCCCTAATGAACCTGATCTGGCTGTCTGTCTCCTCCAGTCAGTGCCTCACGCGCCATTCCAGTGTGACTGGCAGTAGCGTATGGCTAGAGCGCATTATAGAGAGAGAAATTAGAGAGAGAAAATAATTGGAAAAATGAGGAAGTGATTGGGAGTTCGTACCTTGATAACCATGTCGAGAAGTTTGTTCCTTAATAACCATGTCGAGGGGTTTGTACCTCGATCACCAAGGGTGGTAGGGTGAGACGATCAACCAATCATATCGAGGGGTTTGTACCTTGATAACCATGTCGGGGAGTTTGTACCTCGATCACCAAGGGTGATTGGGTGCGACGATACACCAACTAATTGATAGGGTTGGTACCTCAATCAGTAAGGATGGTAGGGTGCAGTGATCCACCAATATGATAATGGTCTCTTCTTACACATATATTATATTTAATGTAAGAATGTTTTACTTAAGCACTGATCATATATGTCATATTATTACTATGCTATCTATTGCTTATCTATATGTATTTTAACTATGATGCCTACCTCTTATTGCATTGCATCCTATATACTTAGTACATTCAGACGTATTAAGCATACTCTATGCCTACATGATATCACCATGTAGGAACTGGAGCACGGTTTGATCATCCTCCTCCTCCACGTAGCAAGTACGACATCACTCAAGCTAGTTGGTGAGTCCTTCATTTAAAGGAAAATGGTCTACGTTCTTATACTATGTATTGCTACTCACTTTCTTTATTGTATACTTTGACTTTGAGGGTGAGCCCGATTGCTTGTCTTGTCCCCCGCTATTATCTATGTAGTGGAGGTGTTGTTGGACATGTTATGTCTCTATGCTATGAGCTTTGATTCTCTCTTAACTCTTGTTTATTATGATATGAAAGTTATCCCTTAGCCCTCATTATCCCTATTTACTATCTCTTGTTGTTATTTTTTTTCTTTTGTGACCAAGGATATGTAATGATATGTTAAGAGGCTCGCTTGGGGTCCCTTCGGGTTCCCCATGCACTGTGTCATGTCTAGACCCTAGGCTTAGGTCATGACAAAATTGGTATCAGAGCACTATGTTGTTAGATCGTCGGAGTCCAACACACCGCGTCGATTAGAGTCTTATTTATGGTTTTGTGTGGACATTTTTGGACATTTTTTGGTGATCACATCTGATACCAAGTTGGTGATTAGGTTTATTCGAAGGTGTCACCCATGAAGGGTGTGATTCATTTTGATAAAAAGTGAAATTTGAGTCTAAGATATGTGGGTCCTTATAGGGTGACGAGGAGGATTCGCAAAGTTGCTTATGAGTTGGAATTGCCTAGAGAGATGGATTTGGTTAATCTAGTCTTTCATGTATCTATGCTGAGGAAATGTGTGGGAGACCCTAATGCTATTGTGCCTCTTGATGTTGTGGGTGTTGTTGAAGATAATTTGACCTTTCAAGAGGTTCCGGTTCAGATTTTTGATAGACAAGCAAAGAGGTTGAGGAACAAGGATGTGGCTTTCGTTAAGTTCCTTTTGAGGAACGAACAAGTTGAAAGTGCTACTTGGGAGGCTGAAACTGACACGAAAAAGTGATACCCTTACCTTTTCCACTCTACTAAAGCCTAGCTGATTGATGTAAGTCCTTTACATGGTCTAAAGTATTAAGTTCAGCCGTTATGTCATTGCATACATTCATATTTAAGTTGACATGTTCATGATGATTTTACACTTATGTTGAGATTTTTAAAATGATATTTAAGTGCATTGTTGTATCTTTATGTGGGCTGAAATCTTCAATTTTACATCTCTCATATATGTTTCTTTGACATTCGGGGATGAATGTTCCCAACGTGGAGATATTTAAACAACCCCAAAAAGTGCCCGAAAATGTGCCTTGGAAGTGCCCAAAATCATAATTTCCATGTATCTCAAAATCTGTGTGTGATATTAAAAGTTCAACTTCATATTCTTGATTAAGGGGTCAAATTTTTTTTGGGAAACGGGCCTAACCCCGATTTAAGAGCAACCATATTAAAATTTGAAAATCACAAAATGCAATTTCCAGAGAGCTTTTCGCACCTCTGGCGCGACGCGCCAAGGGTGCTCCACAGTGTAAATTTTGTCCAATTTTTCTATATCAGTCTAAGACTTTTTTGTCTTAGGTCTAAGTTCTTCCATGCATGAAAATACCTATACTTAGCCATATTTCACCATTATATCACATAAGACAGTCCCCTAATGCTCACTAAATCACTTAGCCAAGTATTTCACTCCTAAATTCAAGTCCCACAACTCATTCGGAAACTCATTCAATCTTCAAATGTCCATCTCCAATCTTTATCAAGTTATCCTCCAAAGCTAAGGTGTGTGGGTTTCTTTCATGGGTTCCTTTCACCAATGATGCTCAAGCTTCCTTTTACCTAAATTTGCATTATTTAAAGTTGATTTACTCCTGGGTCTTACTTATTGTGATATTCACTTCACACTATGTTGGGGTTTATGAAATTGTGATTGTTTTAACATGTTTTGAGTTATGAATCTAAGATCCATTATGAGATTTAATGAAGAGTTTTGATTCATATTGCTTGAGGTTGTTACCAAGTATTGATTGATGGTTTTACATAGGATTTCCTTGCATGATTTCATTCCTAAATTGCATAGTTTTACACTAACACTATACACCCATCAAGTGTTTGATAAAATATTCGGTTATGGTTTTCTTGAGGAATTGACAGCCCAATGCATGTCTTATGAGTTGAATTACTATATGATGATGAAATGAATGTATGTATATGATTTTCTCCTTTACAGTGTTGGAATGTGACCATATCCTACTGGGGGATTGCGCGCCGGTAACCATGTCGAGGGGTTTGTACCTCGATAACCAGGTGGAGAGGTTTGTACCTTGATAACCATGTCGGAGGGTTTGTACCTTTGTTACCAAGGGTGGTAGGGTGAGATGATCCACCAACTATGTCGAGGGGTTTGTACCTTGTTAACCATGTCGGGTGGTTTGTACCTCGATCACCAAGGATGGTAGAATGTGATGATCTACCAACTAATTGATGGGGTTGGTACCTCAATCACCAAGGGTGGCAGGGTACGACAATCCACCGATATGATACTGGTCTCTTCTTACACATGTATTATGTTCTATGTAATCATGTTTTACTTAAGCATTGATCATACATGTCATATTGTTACTTTGCTATCTATTGCTAATCTCTCTACATTTTAACTATGATGTCTATCTCTTGTTAGCATTGCATCCTACATACTTAGTACATTTAAAAATACTAACGCATACTCTATGCCTACATGATATCACCATGTTGGAACCGGAGTACCGTTTGATCATCCTCCTCCTTCACATGGCTAGTACAACATCACTCAAGCTAGTTGCTGAGTCCTCCATTCTGGGGACATTGGTATATGTTCTTATACTATGTGTTGCTATTCTCTTCCTTTATTGTATACTTTGACTATGAGGGTGAGCCCGGTTGCTTGTATTGGCCCCCGCTATTATCTATGTAGTAGAGGTGTAGTTGGATATGTTATGTATCTATGCTATGAGCTTTGACTCTCTCTTAACTCTTGTTGATTATGATATGAAAGTTGTCCCTTAGCCTCAATTATCCCTATTTACTATCTCTTGTTGTTGTTTCCTTGCTTCCGTGACCAAGGATATGTAATGATATTTTAAGAGGCTTGCTTGGGGTCTCTCAGGTTCCCCATGCATTCTGTCACATCTAGGCCCTAGGCTTGGTTCGTGACACCAATAAGAAATGAGCCGACCTTGTCATATGGTCAACTATCATCCATATGGAGTCAAAAATGCTTTTCGGTCTTGGAAAACCCAGCTATGAAGTCCATGTTGTTCTCTTCCTACTTCGAGGTAGGAATATCAATGTCTTGTGCTAGTCCACTCAGCTTTTGGTATTCAACCTTGACTTATTGGCAATTTGCACTTTCAAACACAAATTGAGCAATGTCGTTCTTAATTCCACTCCACCAATAAATCTCCCTCAGGTCTCTATAAATGTTTGTAGTACCGGGATGAACAGAGTATGAAGAGTTTTGAGCTTCTTGCATGATCAACATTTTCAACTCGCTATCATTGGGCACACACAACCTCCCTTGATACCGGAGTACACCATATCCCCGTTGTGAGAAAACTTTTATCTTTTCTTATTTCACTAAGGTTTTTAACTAAACCAAGGCAGGATCAAGGTCTTGCTTAGCCTTAACCTTATCAAGTAAAGATGATATAGACCCATGAAGAACTGTTGAAACACCATTTCTAGACTCATCAATGTCACTCTCAGTCCAGCCAACTTATGAAAATTAGGCTAATTCCCTTCTTGCATCATCTTCAATAGGAGACCCACTACATATGGAAACTCCTCTAAGTATGTCAATTACCATATTAGCCTTTTCAGGGTGACACCTCACAATTATATCATAATATTTTAGTACCTGTAACCACTTCTATTGCCTCAAATTGAGATCCTTTTGGGTGATCACTGATGTGCTGTCAAAATAGAGTATTTTTATGCTTAAAAGTTGGAATTTTGTGTATTCTCAATGAAATATTAGTAGATTTTATGTGTTTTTATGTTTGTTTTACAGGATTGTAAGGTTGGCATAATTTTTGGGATAACCATGCAAAATTTGTTGAAGCAGAGGTTCCATGAGATCGTTTACGGGCCGTAGAGAATTCTACGGGCCATAAAGATGGTTTCATATACAATTCCAGTGAAGGGTGATTTCTGTAGTTAAGTATATGAACACACAGATGAACCATAGAAGTTTATATAAGTCGTAGGCTTGTGTCGTGCCCTGAGGGTCAGAAGGTGGGGAATTGCTGAAAAGTCATCAGATAAAACTGCCTACGGGCAACAGCAATTCATACAGTCCATAGAAGAGTATCGCAGAAGTTAGCCCAAGATGTAAAGCAGCAATGCACGGAAGCTCGACTATGGGTTGTAAAATGTTATATGACTTGTAGAACTGCCCGTAGAGTCTGCTAACCCAGTTATACTATTCTATTTTTGTTTGATATTTTAAACACTATAAATAGGGTTTTAGGTTCTTTTTCGGAGAAAACAGTAGAGGGACGTGATAGAACAATAGAGCTTGAGAGAAACACTTGTAAAACTTTTTTCGTCTTTTGATTTCAATCTTGTGATTCTTAGTGAAAAGTTTGGATTCCTTGTGCTTAATTCTCTTGTGTAAGTGCTCATTACACTATTCAAATTCATAACTCTTCAATATACGTTGATCATAAGTGGCTAAATCCATAACTAGGATTATGGACACCATGAAGAACTAACAAGGTAAAATTAGATAATTCATAATTCTTAAAATGTATGAATGCATATATTAATTAACTCTCTTTGAATTGAATGCTTTCTAATATTAGCCAATGTTAGAACTCGCCTAGTGTTTCTGACTAGATCAAGGTAGTAATGAATAGGAAAAGAGATTAATTAATAGAATTCACTTGACATTTCTCATCTAATCAACTGAACTGAGCCAAGTGGAGGTTGTAATGGAACAATAGGAA